>VXCM01005906.1:0-30669 GCA_014773175.1 Lucifuga dentata
TTTTTGAGAGCCAATGCAACGAAATTTCGTTCTAGTGCACTGTTTTTTACGTGTCCTTGAATGACAGTAAAGTTATCTATCTATCTATCTAAAAATATATAGTTTTAAACAACTTTTAACTCTTTTTTATGCTGTATGAATTTATGAATCTTGTTTCAGGACAAGGGATTTTTTAGGTCCAGTGTAGATATTTAATCAAATNTTTATGAATCTTGTTTCAGGACAAGGGATTTTTTAGGTCCAGTGTAGATATTTAATCAAATCAAATAAAAAAAATTAATGATATAATTAAAAATACAACTTTATTATGCTAAGTTGCCCGTTTCAATTATAGATTAATATTATAATTACATTTTTTACAGTTTTTTTTTTAAATAAAAAACATTGATTTATCTGCCGGACATATTTTGTCCCACTTCTCAAGAATCACTGTTGTACAATGCTGTGCTGAACAACGTTAAACCACAAAGACAGATAGAAGCACACACACACACACACACACACACACACATACTACCACCACACAGTCTCNACAGATAGAAGCACACACACACACACACACACACACACACATACTACCACCACACAGTCTCACACACAATTTTCACCTAGAGCTGAAAAACTTTAGCAAAATATCTCAATTAAACTGTGCTGGTCTAGATTAGGGCTGCACCGTATCATTCATGATAAAACCAGTGTAATTTTTTTAATACTAATTTTCTCATATCACATTATTGACTATATTGTGGTGTGACAACGTGTTATTTTAACATCATAACAACAAACAAAACAGGTTTGCCTGAAGTTGTGCAATCAGCACCTAAACGAATAGTTTCTAAACAGGAGCTACATCTGCTGTTTGGAAATGGTTTGGCTACAAAGCTAACAGGCTAGCAGGCTAACAACACAACAAATTAGTTTCTCCATCTGAAGCAGAAACAGCTGGTGAAGTTCAGTTTGAGTTGAAAGTCTCTATTTATTATGGCAAGCCAAGTCTTAAAGGACCATACCACCCATTTAACATGTTTGAGCCTAATATATTCAATTTTCATACATGTAACATTATTGACAATCATTTCCCAAAGCATACTACTGGAACGGTGAATTAAAAATGTTTTTCCTACCTTCCAGACCTCCATTGGTTTCAGTTCATTCTGCTACGCTATTAAAATCAACTTGTTGATACTTGAAATGTTCTTGGGATAGGTAATCCATCATCACCAACAAGACGTGCATTCAGGTTTTTTTTTTTTTTTGAAGTTTCATAATTTTAGCATTTAAGCACAATAAAAAGTGCAGAGTGAATTTATGTCTCTACTGGGCAATGCAGTCCCAAAAAAAGACCTGCGTTTATTGAAAAATTGTAACGACTGTGACTTTATAAGGCTGCGTAACTATTAGCAGGCAAAATCGATTTTTCGCTTGAATATTTAATTTTGAAGGGGATTTTGCGAAATATCAGGAAAGCTGAAATACAGTTTTATCCTTTGGGAAATGATTGTCAGTAACATAACATATATGAAAATGGAATATATTGGACTCAAACATGCAAAATAAATGGTATGGTCCTTTAAGTTAGAAAATTTGTGACTTGAGACCAAGTTGAGTCGACTTTTTATGACGTATCTGTTGCTACCTGTAGCTTAGCATGTCTTCAGCTAGCACAGCAGCACATAGAATATCTGAGACATTATCCAAACAAACAGGATATTCTGCAAGTAACGTCTGTCTCATTCCAGATTTACCGCAATGCAGATACTTGTGGAAAGTCCATTTCTCTCTCAAACACACACATACACACGCATGCGCACACACAGCAAAACTTAGCAACAGTGGGGATAATGATGCAACATAGTAACACCACAGTAACATTCACAGGAGGTCAATGGGTGTGAAGTGATCCGACACAAGCACAGGATGTACTAAATGTGTCTCATACACATGGCCAACCCATACACACTCACACACTTGGCAGGACAGTGGAGACAACTTTCCAAGGATGCCACAGGCACCCGACTATTCCAAGAAGCGCTGCAGCTCTGAATTGCTGTATGAGTTTGGTCAAAGTTTTCATTGTTTGATGGGTCAAGTGACAGTCTGGAAACAAAGAGCATGTTGATGTGGGAAATGTTCTTTTTGTCCCGAGCGTAGCCCAGTAGAAGTGCAAACAGTGAGGACATGTGGCTGAGCTGAGACGTTTAGTGAATCTGCTGACGTGGTTGAGATTTTGATTTGTGTGGGCTGCAGGCATGGTGGAGTCTGTCTGATCTGGAAGCTGCCGTCTCTGTTAACCCCCCCNAAAAAAAAAAATAAAATAAATAAATAAATAAATAAAAAAATAAAAAAAAACTCTTAAGTCTCTTCTGGGAGTTTTTGTTTGATAATTATCAGCAGTCAAAGATCAGGTCATGAGCTTCTCTGACTTCAAAATTAACGGCATATTCATTGCATAGATGGAAATCAAACTGAAGAACCTGCCTGGAGCACAGCTGAGTGTCTGATCATCTTTAAGCTGCTTTTCTAATACAAACATTCCAAACACAGGGGCCCATCTTTTCATTTTTGCACCCATATGTGTCTGACCCCTGACATCACCAGCCTAATTTCCCAAAAATCACCATTTCTGGTCCACTAATGACAACAGAACAAAGATAATCTTAGTGTTATGATGATTTTAGCATCCTCATCCTCATATGGGTAAAAATGATGCTTTTAAGTGGGCGACTTGTTTTGGAAGACTGAGAGGTTTTTATTTAAAATGCAGCGGGGGAGGCACTATGATTTAGGCTGCGTCTGTCATATATGGACCTTTATAACCACATATCATACAAGTACATGGAGATGGCAGCACTGTTTTTGTCTGACCAGATGACTGTGATTCAGCTGATCCTAAATCAGAAACCTCTTCCAGTAATTCAAATAAATTACTATTATTTTCCTTATTGGTCAGATTCAGATGAAGATTGTACAGAAGTTGCAGTTTAGAAGCGATGAATCATAATCTGGAGCATCTGCAGGCACCAACATCTTTACTCGGCCAGGCTTTGAGGTCTGCATGTAAAGCTGAGCTCAGTGTTTCCACAACAAAATGATGGAAGGAGTGAAGAGGAGTGTTTTATTTTCTTTTAGTTTGCACTGTCTTTTAAATGCTTTTCCTGCAGATTTTCTTTGTGTTGTGTCTGAAGGGTGCTACACAAACACTGTAAATTTGTAAATTCTGCATCTCTATCAGGCCTGCTTTGGATGAAATCTTCAGTTTCTAGGTAATCTGATGGATGGAATAACCTTCATTTTGCAAAACAACAATACATTGACATGTTTCTCAAGAAAGCTTTTTTTTTTTTTTTTTTTTTTTTTACATTTTTGTGGCATTCCTACATACTCTACATACTCTAGTTTGCAACTCAAGTAGAGACAATGCTTAACTGAATGGAATCATGAGTTTCAGGTGTGCTAAAAGAATTACAAAGGTGTCTCCAATAACCAATTAGCATTTAAACGTGATTAATAAAGGATGAGCTAAAGGAGTTTGCTATTTTGGACACAAGAGGAATGGCTCTGAAAATTGGGCTTTGCAGTTTAATGAGAATAATTAATTATAAGTCAGTTGTTTTCAGCATTAACAGCCTGATTTGATTTAAATCATGTACTCCATGAAGAATATGAGCTCTTACCATCAGGTCGAGGGTATCAGCTGCCAAAATGTAATTCAAATAAGTATAAATTCTCTCTGGTACCACTTTAAACAAAACTACTGAACAAAATCAAGGCTTAATCAATATCACTAATATGAGTAGGATTATGCCTACCCTGCTTTCTACTGGCTCCATGGTTATTTTTATCATCATCACTTTATATTCTTCTTATTATTATGTTGGATGTTAGCAGATGTCATATTAATTGTGATTATAGTTATTGTGACTGTGTCATAACAGCCTTGGCATGATGATGTATTTCATATGAACTGTATAGATCATGCAAAAGCCTGTACATATATGGATATTTTATCTTCATTTTTTTAAATCATCAGCACTGTGGATTTTACTCTAGTAATGTATTGTAGCACATGGCATCTTTTTTTTTTATGACTGTGTGTATGGCTGTATTTGAAGTTTGAATATAGAATAGATGTGAGTGTATATGGAACAGCCACCTTGATGCCTAAGCCAAATTTCTCCTTGGAGACCAATAAAGTTGACCTTGAGACATTATTGATGTCTTGACTATATGTTTACATCAACTGAATGCCACTTTGCTGAATAAAAGTATTAATTTCTTTTTTTTTTTCATGTTATCTGTCTGTTGTAAGGTCAAATTGCATATATATAAAAAATGATTATGCCAATCTTGGCATATACCATAACTACATATGCAGACAGAAAAAAAAAAAAAGTATTAATTTCTAATGACATGAAAACTTCTGGGTGATTCCAAACAACTGAAAGCTTGCACGCACGCACGCACGCACGCACACACACACACACACACACTGGAGCCGCTCTGTAACCCCAAAGTGGTACCAGGAAGCTCTAATCTAAAACAAGGAAGCAGGAGGAAATGCAGCTGTGCTTTTAGACTCCAACAGACACAACAGAGAGTCAGAGCTTCAATCACATCAGGCACCGTTATCAAAACCTTGTTATTATCTCAGGACGATAAAAAAATAAACCAGCGTCCTGTCTTCCTGTCTCTTTCTCAGGACATGATCTGTTTTCAGCAAACATGATCTGAGCTGCAAGCTTTTTATAGCCTCACTTACATGCAAAGGAGCTCGTTAAAAAAAAATCTTTCAACAGGATACAGTAAAAACAACAACAACAAAAAAAAACACACTGATATGATCTGCATGGTACAGTCGAGATCAGATGTATAGCAAAATATATGCAGCAAAATATAGCATCAATGCAAAAATCTACTTAATATAGCATGAGCTAAACTGCAGAGGAAAACACAATCTTCAAATATTAGCAGGTAAACTCTAAAAGGCAATAAGACTTTGCATAAGATTACTTCAGAGGGTTGCATTTTTTATATTGAAGTTGTTGAATTAAATTTAATAAATTATCTGCAACGTCATCTGTCATTTACATTTAACATTATTTTCGTTGCAAAGTAAACAGTCAATAAACTATAAAATAGAAATGTAAACACTGATCATTAATCACATATTTCAGCTGTGAAAAAACTTACCTGAGTTAAAGTTGTGTATTAGACTCCATTAATGTTCCTCTGCTGCCACTTATTTGGCTCCAGTCGCCGTTTGACAGCGAGCCGGCTGCCTTGGCCACGCCCACCTCTGCAACTGACCAACGACACGTCACGATGCACGTGCTGGCGACCAATCAGAGTATTTATCCATGTGAACTATAATTTACTGAACACTAATCAATGGGTTCAGTTTATTTATTTTACTGTATTTCTGTTCATGTTTGTGTATTTTTTGTACATTCATCAAAAAAAGTCTAATTATGTAATTTCATGGTTCCTGATTTTTTTTTTTTTTTGGTTCTGATTTTATTTTTGGTTCTTTAAATTTGATTTATTTTATTGATTTTATATACTACTTTCATTTTATTGTCTTTTACTATTTATTTTTGAAATGCTTTCTGTAGCATTCTATTGTATGAAAGGTACAATATCAATAAAGCCTGATTAATAAATTGATTGACTGTGGTTCTCGTTTTGATTTATTTAATCAAATGTTAAAGTATTTGAATTAGAGGTTGTTGTTTTTTTTAATTCAGCATTACTCTTTCCATCAGGTGACCAGGATATTTTAAAAAATGTATTCATTTATTTTTATTTCTTCAACAGTTTACACGCAAAGTGCAACAAATCACTTATCAATAAACGAAGATCTACATATGGATGTATTTTCAGCACCATAATTATAAATCTATATTTTCCATCTGTCTTTGATGACATAATAATTAAATTTCAAGAATGTAAATAAATGTCATACATAATCAAAAGAGAGACTTAACCACAAGTGCAATCAACATCATCTGTACATCAACAAACCCAGAGGGAATGTCATAGCGCCCTCTGCTGGTCAACATTAAAACAGCAACATCAATTACTTTAAACTTATATTCTGAAAAAATACACAGTGCAATTTTTTTTTTTTTAAACATAATATTTACATTTTCCATACATCCATAGTGTCCATTCTTAGAATATTCTCATAGTTCTACATTCTCCCACGTAGAATCTTAATTTCCAGAGCTGTGTGTACAGTCAGGGTTGTGGTCGTCCAAGTCCATGTAGATTTATCCAGCCATTGTTTCTGATCATTTCCAGTTTCATTAAGTTTGATAAAGTAATGAATTTCTTTATAGCGAAGGACCCAGACATTTTAGTCTTATCTGCCGTCATCAAAACTTTGATCTGATGTGACCTCATGTTGGATACTTTCTGCCAATGGAAAGAGATGAAAAAATCCAACGCGATCTTCTAAACAGGAATAAATGAAAGTTCTGGTGAGAAAACTGGAAAACATGAGATATTTGGTCTGTCTCGTCTCTTATCTGTATCTTTTGTTTTGGAATAAACCATCTCAGGCCTGCCAGATCTGCAAGGTTTCATGTTTTCTTGGTGTTTAAGTCCTCCCATGTCAAATAGATAAATCCTACTGATGTTTGAGGCCTCCACCATGAGAACTTTCCTACTCAATCTTCACGACAAGAACGCAGAAATGAGCTTCTCATCCTCTTTTCCTGCCGTCGCTGTGTTTGTTAGTCAGACGGACATTTTCATTTGAACTAAACCTGAGCATAGGTGCGAGGTCTCAGGGAAGAGCGCCGCTGAAAGTGAGTATGGGCAGGCAGAGGAGGGAGCAGAAGGTGGGGTGAAGAGGCTGGATCTGGGTGGAGATTTGGGGTTTTCTTAACCTCCAGTCTGTGGAGCTGTCAGGTTTATAACACACTGATATGTCACACCTGCATGAGATGGAGGGAGACACAGTTTCATTAAATAACAGAGGAAGTATGTGTGATTCTTTCTATTCACATGCGATCCCAGAGTGGAAATCTGGTTGTTGCAGCAACAAAAAGTGAGATACAGATGGGAATAGTTAAATTATAAAAAAAAAATCAGTGACAACCAGAACATCACTCATTGGAGTGCATACCTCCGCCAAGGCCGAACAAGCCTGAGCAGCATTTATACACAAGCATAGGCAACCTGTTCTAAACTGGCCTAAAGAGAAACACATGATTATGATATCAGGACTTCATTGCTGTCATAAAAACCAGCTTTTTTTTTTCCCCCAAATTGCACCTATTTATATGGCTGATTTTTTTAAATTGAAAATGGTGTACTTCTGAACAAATTGACAAAACAATAAAAAAAAAAAAAAATCCCTTTGCATTAAAGTTAAGAAATCTTTTTAAAAAAAAAACAAACAAAAAACAAAAAAAAAAAAAAAAAAAAAAAAAAAAAAAAAAAAAAAAAAAAAAAAAAAAAAAAANCACTAATTCGAATTTTTCATCTCACAAATTTGTGAGTTTTAATGCCCCCAAAATAATGCCCCCTCATTTTTTTTAACTCTGTTTTTTTTTGTTTTTTTTTCTTCCCCATCTTAAATGACCCTAATAAACTGTCATAGTATCTATATCTGGATCAAAATCAATAAAAATCAGATCATAACAAACAACACAGCCAACAGATGGGTGGAAGCATAACCTCCAAATCTAGAAACAGCAAATCACAATTACTAAAATTTGTGGAAGTTGATGTTTGAACGTTTAATTCTCTTTCCACATGTTGACAGTATACAAGGACAATTTCCTCCTAAAGAGTAAAGAGAACATTCTGCCCAGAGAGCTTCCACCACCTGATAGGCACTGAGTATGTCTACATGAGTTCCTGTGTGCGTGTGTGTGTGTGTGTGTGTGTGTGTGTGTGTGTGTGTGTGTGTTTACTGTACCTTGTGACACTCTGTAGAATCTTCTTCTCATCCTGGTCCAGACAAACGGCAAACGTTGTGTTTCCGGTACCGCTGATCTGAACCTTGTCCACCTTCACCTCTGTCACATTCAGCTGCTGCAGAGAAACAGTTTCAAACACATTCAACAATAAACATTCTAGGGAAAAACTTTGCTAGTGCAATATTCTTTCTAAATTCTGCAGATATACTGTATTTTTGGTATTTAATTTTTAGGTTATGTTGCGGTCTTTGGATTGTATGGTGTCCACATGGGACGAGTGCACACTATGTAAAAAATGTTAATTGCTATACAGTATTTGAGAATGATAAATGTTAAAAAAAAAAAAAATCTTAAAACCAAAACCAATTTAATTTGTAGTAACATAACATGTGTACGGGTTGTCTACATTGGAATCAAATGTGCACAATGGCTGGTATGGTCCTTTAAGCCACACCCACACACACACACACATACACACACCACCAAACAGAGTGAAATCAGGGCTCACTTGGTTGTAGCCTTTCTTGCTTTTACAGTTCTGTCTCTTCAGCACCTCGGTCATGGTGAGCTGCAGGCATTCCATCTTTGAGTCTGACAGAGAGTTTAGGTTTGACTGTGATTACTACAACTCTCACACACCAAAAATTGCTCATATCAAGACAGACCTTTTGGATCTCCAGGCAGCCATTATTTGTCTCAATTACTAAGCATCTACTTTAATCAGTTTGGTGTCTTAATTTGACTCTGCTCAGGAATAATTCTAAGATTTTCTCATTTTTTGTGTTGATTCAGCTCTGCGGTCAGTTTTGAGGCTGGAGTCTGTGTTGTTGTTTTGCTGGACAGCATGATATTTAAGGCTGTTTCTAATATTTTTTTCCTGCCTCACCCATATGGAGGAGCCAAAATATTAGAAATACTGTGCAATTACAATGCAGCCTAGTAAAAAAAAACACAGACTTAACCTCAAAAATTACTACAGAGCTGAATCAACACCCCTTCAACATAGTATCAACAATGCTTAAAATTATTAGATTCACAAAGTTAATATATATTACAGGATTCTTGTATTGTATTGAATTATAGGTGTTTCTATTTTTCTAGCCACTGAGTGTATTTGTCTTAATGTATTTAACCTGTGTATGTTGTATTCTATTCTTATTTTTTTTATTTTAGCATGCAGTAGGGTAGCCGCTGACAGTAACGTACCTAGTTCCTCAGGATTCTTGCAGGCTTTGGTCAGATTTATTGAAGTGCAAACTTTAGTTTCTCTTTTCCACTGGCTTCTTCCACTAATCACCACCTGAAGGAGAAGAGAAGGGGTTAAGTTTCTTCTTCTTTTGAGAAACGCTACAATAATGGGAAGTGAGATGGGAAGTTAAACTAACTAGTAAAAGTCGTGTGGATAACTTCACGTGTACGAGTTCGTTCTGGTGCGACGGTGTATTAGGGCCATGACACACACACACACACACACACACACACACACACAACGAGAGGGGCATTATTTTGAGTTTTTAAACTCGCAGATTTATTAAATTGTATCTAATTAAATTATACTTTATTAAATTTGCGAGTTTTTAAAACTCAGAAAAATAAGGAGAAAGGGGGAACCGCCTCACGTTGTGACTATGCTGCAGTACATGACCTTAAATTATAGGCTAATTCCATCGGATTTAGCAATAAATAAATACTTGTGCTTTTAGCGCAAAATCATTGAATTATCATAAACATACGGACTTTTAAAACCATATGAAACGAGGGGGGCAAATAATGACGTCCTCGGTTTTTTATTTATTTTTTTGTCTTATATGGCCTAAATACTAACACGCCGTCGTATTTCAACCGCTTCACTTTTTTCCCGCGCGACTCACTTACTTCCGTAAACAACAGCAAAGCATCATGGGAAATGTTGTCAGTAACATCGAGCAAACCATTCAGGAAGACTACAACTTCATAACATTTCCTAAAATACTACGTTCTAATAAACATATTCAGTACAGAAAGTAAATGATATTTTTGCTTTATTTATTTATTTATGAATGAATGAATGAATGAATGAAACACCAGCTTACCCTGTTGTACAGCAACTCCAGTATGAGTGGNATGAATGAATGAATGAATGAATGAAACACCAGCTTACCCTGTTGTACAGCAACTCCAGTATGAGTGGTACTGCTTCTCTGTCACCATCAATACCAAACCTCTTACTGGCATTACCTTCATTAAAAAATGAAGAACTTTAACGTTTAGCTATTCACAAAATGCAATGAAAAACATGTCCCTTAACTTTGAAGTGATTTAAAACAAAAGTGTTTAATTTTCACAAAACCCCAAATTACACATGCTGTTGGGCAATCTAGCATTTTCTTACATAAAATGAAAAAGATTTTCTCTATGTTGTTTTGCACCATTTAAAAAAAAACTGAATTTTCTGAGTGGTGGAAAAACTGCTTGTCCCTCTCATCAGGTAAGCCACTTTGTGATGTTTACAATGATTTACATTATCTCTTTTCAGTAAGTTTATTTTCCCAGGTTAAAGATACATAATAAGGCTATCAAGTATGCAAATAAGCAGACAAAAAAAATACAAGGTCAAGCAAAACAGAATGTGGTACTTTTTTCCCCTCAATTTATAAGATATGCAACTTTTTAAGAACAAAACCTGCATATTTTTTTGTATGAGAAAATTGTGAGTAATGGAATAAATCAAAGCCATTCTCATGGTAATGACTGGACTTGTGGTCTTATAGAGCATTTTTCCTTGATTTTTTTTTTTTTTTAAGGGGAAATAAAAATCAGAAGTGTAAGTGGTAAAGACGTGAAATTAGGAAAGTAGAAGCAGACTGTGAATCATAATATAGAAATAGCAGATGTTCCTTTACTGTCAATTTAGGCCAGTCTCAACTTGTATAATAAATGATGATGTATGTCACTGCATGGAACTTGTGACAGACCATATTTATTGTTTGATGGTTGCTAGGGTGTGTGTGTGTGTGTATGTGTGTGTGTGTCACTCACCCATAGCCTTGATGGCTCTCGTCCCTGCCGTGTGGCCCAGCTCTAAGGAATGGACAAACACCTCAGTCTTTCTCTCTCCACCAGCCAACGTCAACTACAAAACCAAAGATATTTTGTCACTCAATAAATCTGGAAGAGCGTCTCCAAACTGGGGCTCAGCATACATTTGGGTCCTGAAATGAGTGTGTGTGAGAGAGTGTGTCTGACCTCAGCCTGGTAGAGCTGGATCAGAGCCGGCCGGGCAGCGTAGCGGCAGTAGTACAGGACCAGGTCAGCCAGGATGGGGAGACGCTGCTCATATGAACTATCATATGACTCAGACTCTGTCTTTGAGGTTTGCTGCAGGACATCATGACACCATTTAGCTCTTGATGTACATACACCGCACATGTTTTCATAATGGAAAAAGGTTATTGATGATCCAGACTTCTATATGTATGTCTACTTGCTCTGTCTTTAATCAATAAATTTTTATTCTTCTTATCGCATTTTACAGTGTAGGGGCCATGATAAGTTCAGCAGTATTGAAGGACAACAATGCTCTGAAATACATGTTTAGTAACAGCCGATACTAGAGGTCAGTTATATTCCTAACTGGCTAAATGTTGGACTTTCAGTAGGCAGTGGTAATGTTGTACCTGGCAGACAACGTTGGCAGGCATATTAAGCAGGCTAAGGGTGTTTCTTTCGTACCACGGGTCCAACATGCCGAGGAGGTGAGCAATGTCGTTGGTGCTGTCCTCTGTGCTCATCAGGTTAAGATCCTAGTTGAGCAAACGCAACAATTAAAAACAAAACAGTGAAATTCTCATTTGCTTGCATAATGCAAAACTAATGCATACCTCTTCCAAGTCTCAAAAGTCCTCTGATTTAACTTTTTTGCCAATATAAAACCAGACTTTTACCATCATTACCTTGAAATAAGATGTGTAACAAAATCATTCTACAGCAGTTTTGTGGATTTCATTTTCCTCTGGATCTGTAGTCATAACTGCTGAAAATATGTCAGTTTTGTGCTGCTGAATCAGCATCATCATGTTTGCAGCCTTATTTGTCGATGCACAGCAACTACAAAAAAAAATGTTACTGCTGTTCAAGTATAAATTTTAATCCGCCAAATCTGGATCAATATCTGAATTTGGGCTAAATTGCACCTGTTGACACATGCCTGAATGTTTCTTAATCTTGGTCTTTTTGCTATCCAGAAATTGACAAAAATGTCTACAATAGTAACTCTGGCAGTGTTAAAGAAAATGAAAAACTTTCCTGTATCTGATCTGGATCTGCCTCAAAGTCCCACCTATCTACAAAAAAAATAAATAAATAAAAATAAAAAAAACTCCTTGGCAGAAGCAACTAATATAACTGATAGCTTAGATCCACTTAAATTGGTTTTCTTGATAAATTGGACACCAATAAGTGATACAGTATATACACAGATAATTAAGTTCACCTGCGGCAAAACAGTCAACAGGTAAGCAGATGATGAGAACCGTCACATTTTATGATGTCTGTGTAATTCTGTTTTCATTTTACGTAGCTGTTGTCTGGATATTCCTCTACTTACATTAGATAAAGCAGCTCCTTTTGCAACATTTCCTGTTGAAACCACAGGACTAGGAGACTTCAGATGGCCTGCGGAGTCCCTCCTCACAGGCACAAAGTAGAACTGAAGCTTGAAGGCCCTGCTGAGACGTGGACACGCGCTTTCCTTCTTCCTCAGGTTGCTGTAGGCCCGCGCCACCTTCCCTGCGACATGATCAGCTCCAAAAACCACCACCCTCAGTGTGCTGCTCTTACTGTCCTCATCGATGCTCAGGATCGGCCTCCTTCGGAAGCAGACGTGTCTGAGAGTCTGATTTTGTGGGAGGATGAGGGGCTCAGGACTACGTAAGTGGACCTGCTGGGGCAGTGAGTTAGATCGCTTCTCTCGCACTACTAAAAGCTCTTTGGCTTCTGTGTTGCCTAAGCTCTTGGCGCGAATCAGTATCCGAGAGCTCTTGGGTTTGCTGAAGAGCCGATACAAGTGCTGGCTAAATCGAGCTGATGCTTTGTTGATGGATTTTGGTGAACATTTCTCAGAAACAGGAGAGGAGGAGATGTAGTCATCAGGCTCTTCAAAGTAGTCACTGTCAGTGCTGGAGGTGATGGAGAAGAGGGATGGAGAGTAGGACTCTGAAGCCATGGACAAGGTAGAGAACATGGAGTCTTTAGAGGCAGTGGACAAGAAGGAAATGGTGGAGAAGGTGGAGGCGCGATGGTTAGCACTGCAGCCATTAGGGATGATGCAGCCATTAGGGATAATGGGCACGGATGGCGACTCTACTCCTTGTTCCTCCTCCTCCTCCTCCTCTTCATCTACCTCTTCTATGTCAATCTCCTCCTCTTCGTCATCATCATCATCAGCGACTACCTCCTCTTCCTCTTCAGGCTGCCCATTTGTGGTCTGGAGGCCTGCGAGGTCATCGTGGTCATACTCCAAAAGGGTATTCAGAACATCTGTGGAAAAAAAACAGATGGAGATCCGTCACAATTAACTATTAATGAGCATCCAACGGCTACGATAGTGAATCTTTAACTAATTTAAGTAAAAAAGGAGCCTCCCTGCACAGATAAATAAAATATCACGATACGGAATACTTTACCAAAGTTATCTTTATCCCAGTGAAACATGTAGCACTTGGCTGTGGGCAGTGGCAGCGTTTGTAGCATTCCTGAGAAAGAGAGGACCAAAAACACACACACACACACACACACACACACAATAAGAGCTGATCAAAGCATATCCACTGGAAATGGACATGGACATGCAAATCCATGTCCCAGAGCTACCCTCGTACCATCAGACTTCCTTCCGTTGGATGCTGGGATGCTCATCGTCTCCCTGAGCCCCTCCAGTCCCCGGATCACGTGACTGCGCCCCGTCACTGGGTCACACATGGCAGCAGCTGTCTCTAAGATATCTCTAACGGTGGAGAAGATCTCGTGCAATTCATTCACACTTTTTCCCTGCAAACAAGATTTATGATATGAGACATGTAATGCTTCTTGACACATTCTAACATCATTTCCTTGATGGTTTGTGTTAACCTAAAGATAATCTTTTGATCCCAGTCCATAGCTTGTGTCGATGGCATACCTGCAGTGTCTTGTGAATGCAGTGCAGAGGGTATTTGGTACCCAGGGTAGACTGGAAGGCGTGTTTGATCAGGGTGATGTAGGTTTCTCTCTGTGAGTGCTGAATGCGACTGAGCTGTTCAGCCACTGAGAGAAAATCGGCAGGAACTTCACCCGGGTTCATGAGGAGCACAGTTCTATAGACAGCAGACACAAACATGCAGGACTTCAGGCGTGAGAAGACAGGATGTTACGGTGCAGAACAGGATGAAAAGGGACTTTCCAGGGTCATGAAGGCAAAACATGATGTGATTCCTTAAAAGAGGATGGTTAAATAAGATGGTTAAACCAAAAACCTGTTTCTCAGCTAACAGCATCACAGTGATTGCTGTTTACCTCAGACTGATAACCTAGATCTGATCATCTTAGCTTTAACTGCTTTACGAGATAAAACTTTTCATCATCATATTAGGCAGGTCACCAACCATTTCCAATGAGAAAGCAGAAGGTGTGATGGACTGAAAATAGATGTCAAGAACATGCCGCTGCTCAGAGAGTAGAAACAAGCTGTGTGTGTTGTACTGGTACAACATGATGGTTTGTGGACCTACGTGGTTTTGGAGCACTGACTGGAAGAGTTCAAGCCCTGCTCTTCTCTCACCATTTTCTGAAAGGATATCCCTGTTAGGGGTAATAGGAAAAGAATTGTATTTTAAATGCTAATGTATTTAACACGACATTATATTATTGATCACCAAAGCAACCTGTGTTTTCTTTGCTCAAAGGCCACAGTCACAGTAGCAACAAAATGCAATTTGTGATAGAAAGAGTGAAAAAAACACAAACAAAACTGTGCTTCAGTCATTTCATTCATGTAAACTGTTGCTTCTACTATTGCTTAGCACTTCCTGTGATCTTCCCATAAATTTCAGGGTAGGTGTCCTCCTGCTTTTTTTTATTTGTAAAAACTGAAGTTGCATCCGCTTTCAAACAATATCACATTAGTATGAAGAAGTTCCTACTTCATCCCGCAGCCTTATCTAGCTTCCTGTCAGAGCTGCAGTTTGTAACTGCAATTCTTTACCTTGCCACTAGGGGGAGACCAATTACAACAGTTGTGGATAGCATATATCACAGAAAGAGAGACTGGACACAGAGCCAATGACCAGAATAATGAACTCCTCGTGTTTACCTGGAGCCTTGATCTCCAGCTGTAGTGTGGAGAGGAGGTTTTTACACACTCCGCTGTAAGGTTCAGGCCAGGTGAGGAAGCAGCGGAACACCTCCATGGCTTCCTCCAGCAGCTCTGAGTCTGGAGGACAGTACGGCGTCTGTCACCAAAGCAAACAAACGAGGATTTGAGTGGTTTTGTGAAAGGAGCAGAGGGAACATTTCCTACATTTTTAGTGGACATTTTATACGAATACAATATTGTATAAGTTGTACAAGAGTTGGTTTAGTGTGATGACATTATATAGTTGTTTAGGAATAGATTCAACTCTTCAAGCACTTAAACATAATTCAGATGAAAATAGCCTTTAAGGGCTTTTTTTAATCAGACAAAGTTAAAGACAAACAGACAAACATGATTCCATATATAGATTATTTTCCAGATGTAAATATAACATAATATGTTACAGTGTAATAATAACAATGAAGAGATAATTATATGAATCATCTAACCCCAGTGTAAGGGTCAATGACAAAAAAATTATATAGATAATCAAATTCAACCTTTTAATGTGACTCTTTGTCTCTTCATCAGCTGAATTTGTCATATTAGTTTGACAGGAGGAAGTATCCTTTAGTACAAAGTGTGCGCTTACACGTGTGAAACAGTTTGTGAAAATACTGAGAAGTGATGAAAGATAAAGGTTTAGAAATCAGGTCAATGAAGGAGACATTCACCTGAAGCAGTGTGGAAGAGAACATGATAGCGAGAGGAGCCACCAGCTCGTATTGACACTGCTCCTGAACCTAAAAATACACAGAGAGAGAGAGAGAGAGAGAGACAGAGAGAGAGAGAGAGTAGTAACAGAATAAACATTTAATAATGATGGCACTAATACACGAGGCAGACAAATTGTTACAAAGCATAAAAAGTACGAGTCGATATATTTTCTCATGACCTTTGACCTTTCCCCTCTCACCTCTTTGGTCTTTCTGATGATCTGTTGCAGGAGGATGAGGAAGTTCTCTGGATCCCTTTTCACCAGCTCCTCCAGGCTCCAGCGGTTCATGGACTGTCCCGCCGAGCACATCAGCACTAAAACACAAAACACACACGTTAAGGTGAGCATAAGTTCAATATGCACATATATATCAGATATACAAATACACAATTATAGTAACAACAAGCTCCTAAAGCTCATAACAGTCACTCCTGGTGCTGTTTGAGTGTGTATTATGTCACTTTTGGTTCAGTGTGTACCAGTGTATTTCAGTACAGAGGTTTGCGTTTATATTTGGCAGGATTGATTTCCTGTTTTAATGCAATTTCCTCCCTAAAGGACTAAACATCATTAGTACTAAATATATGCAAAATAAAGGAAAAGTATGGAGAATTCAAGTAAACTTTTGTAAAATTGTGAGACAGGTGACTCACTCATGATTTCTGGCCAGGTTATAGAAAGAGAGCATAATAAAATTCCTCAAATCTGGTATCTGTTTTAGCAGTTTGCAATTTCTAACATACCTATTTTGGGATGTCAACGGGTGAGAGGTGTCCTCGTGCAAAGTTCTGATAGAGATTTTACTCATTTTCTATTAGTGCAAAATGGAAGCATCAGATATAAGAAGGTACAGAGAGTCACATTCACAAAAACAGCTGAAGATGGTAACTAACTTCACAAACTCTAAACTCCTCGTATGAGCCTCCAGTCTGAGGAAAAACTCAGACTGCATCAAGTTCCAAAGCTTCAGATCTCTGTTTCCAAGAAAGTCACAGCATCACACACCGGCAGTTGTTCAGCAGGTGCAAAACAAAATGTCTTTCAAGGAATTTGTCACTTGATGTACAGCATATGTATTTTTATAATGCCACGCACAGAAGATTGTTATCTGAATTTCCTGAAAAGCAGTCTGCTGTCTGTATTTCTACTGTATGATCAGAGGTGTGTTTGCAACATATGAATTCAACATATGGAGGAAATCAAGTGCTATTTCAACAACACCATGTCAGTTTGCTTAATGCTTAAAGGGGACATGTTATGCTTTTTTAAAAATTTCATTTATTATTATTATTTATTTATTACATTTATTTAAAAGGGACAATGTACAATGCTAAACATAAATATTGCCATTTAATGTATTGTACCAGAGTTAACTTAGAGCTAATTTTCATCTGTAGTCCCTTGGCAGGTTAAAGGTAAAAAAAAGGAGTCCACACATATTAGAATTAATTACACTAAAAAAACACTAAGATACAATACAGCTCTGATTCTAACAAAAACAACACAAGCAGATTAAAAAGCAGTTAAATGCTTCCTGTTGTCAGTTCTTCACTACAGCACTTGAATGCATCACTAGCAAGCATTTTTAGATCACTCCACACTTTTTATCGCACTTAAATGCTAAAATTACATAACTTCTAAAAAACCCTGAATATATGTCTTGTTCACAATGATGGATTACCTATCCTAAGAATGTTTCAAGTATCAACAAGTTGATTTTAATAGCGTACCAGAATGAACTGAAACCAACGGCGCTCTTGAAGGTAGGAAAAATGTTTTTAAATTCACCATTCCAGTAGTATGCGTTGGGAAATGATTGTCAGTAATGTTACGTGTATGAAAATTGAATATACTGTGTTTGGCTCAAATGTGCAAAATGGCCGGTATGGTCCTTTAAGGTACATGTAAGCATGCTACTGTCAGTGGTGTTGCCAGCTCAGGCCCGATGTAGCTGGCCAATCAGAACAGAGTAAGTTTAAAGAGACAGTACCTAAAACAGTCTGTTTTCATTCAGTGTGCACATCGTACTGCAGCAAGGGAGAGTAGAGTTTGATCAATATGTATGATCTATATGTTGTTGCAAAGCTTTAATATGTCTATATAATATGTCCCCTTTAAATAGAAAAAGGTCACAATCACATATTGTACATACACATGCATGTTGCCACATTAGTGTGACATTAGAGTGGTGGTGGTCTGTTATGAAATGTGACCAAAAAAATCTCTAGATGTTGATTCTCACAAAAACAGGACATGCATCTTTATCAGTCTCTACTATGTGTTATTTATCACGCCACAGCTGATAGAGGCCGATGCTGATTTGATCTTTTACACCCTCTGTAACTCCTGCTCGCGATGCCTCACTCACACACTGCGGTGCGTGCCACCACTTCCTCCCAGCTGTCATGTCAATTCAGAGAACTTCCTCCAACACCCAACAACACGTCTGATGATCTCCCAACAACAACAACAAGAGCACTCATTGGTGAACGCATTTTCTCCCTGCTGCTGTGTCACATGCAGCACTTGTGTTAAGAATGTGAGAAAAAACAACTGCCTTCTGGTCATGTCAGCACACTCCGATGGTAAATAGACATCGCATCCAAATGTGTGTGTGAGGATGGACGTGCCCTGAAGCAGAAGGTTACATTTGGACATCAGGTGAAAATATTGAGTTTCATCCATCCATAAGCCCAAGTGGAAATTTATAAAATAATAACAATAAGAGATTATATATTCCTCTGTGTGTCATACTACAAAACATCACAATTATGCAGGATCACTAAATGGTCACCAAGGATGCAGTGACAGTTTAAAGGTCGCAGTATGCTTCCCACTGGTCAAATTGTCCAATAAAATGTGTAAGTTTCTGACTTTGCCACTGCCAGCCATCAGCTTCGCCCTTTTCTGACACCGAGGATACTTTATATGTTCGGATGGCACAGAGTCACTCAGGATTTCTCAGACTGGGCAGATCCGACATTTTTACGATGTCATCCCCACATATAGGCTGGCAAATGGGATGAGCGTCATGTCGCGGGAATAGAGAAGAAACAAAAATAACGTTTGAGTAATTTATTTGATTTTACATGTTAAGTCAAGTCACACATTAATGATTCCTGACCCAGCCCAAACTCTCTAAGATGAGGAAAAACTCCCTAAAAAAACTTAAAGGACCATACCGGCGATCGTGCATGTTTGAGCCTAATATATTCAATTTTCATACATGTAACGTTATTGACAATCATTTCCCAAAGCATACTACTGAAACAGTGAATTTTTTTCTACCTTCCACACAACCATTGATTTCAGTTCATTCTGGTACGCTACTAAAATCAACTTGTCGATACTTCAAATGTTCTTGGGATAGGTAATCCATCGTTGAACGAGATGTGTATTCAGGGTTTTTTAGAAGTTACCAGTACATAATTTTAGTGTTTAAGCGTAATAAAAAGTGCAGAGTGAATGTATGTCTCCACTGGGGAATACAGACCCAAAATAAGACCTGCGTTTATCGAAAAATGTAAATGACAATGACTTCATAATTTTGTGTAACTATTAGCAGGCAAAACATCGATTTTTAAGATGGGTGTATTGCTTGAATGTTTGATTTTGAAAGATTAGAAGATTTTGTGAAATATCAGGAAAGCTGAAATATGATTTTATCCTTTGGGAAATGATTGTCAGTAATGTAACATGTATNCAGGAAAGCTGAAATATGATTTTATCCTTTGGGAAATGATTGTCAGTAATGTAACATGTATAAAAATTAAATATGTTAGGCTCAAAAATGCACAATTGCTGGTATGGTCCCTTAACATATAAGGAGGTTGTGTATAGTTGAAGTTGTCACGATCTGTGTAACCAAAGATTTAGCCCTAAAATTACCTAAACTGCATTCATTCAAAGCTTTATAAAGAGTTTTCAGTTTTGTAAACAGCTGAGATAAATTTGTAAGGAGTATTTGCTTTATTAACTCACACGGCAACATGAACTTTGTGATTCAATTCAATGTAAAATGCCATAAACACACAAAATGCTGAACAGCCGAAAGCCCAACAGTTTGGAATGCAATGTCTGCAGGAAAGCGGGAAACACCTCCTTTTCATTATGATACTGAATCAAAACAGATCATATTACATACTATAATGACGTGTGTTGTTGTACATTATGGGAGCATCTCTCGCAAGTCAAATTTCCATGTATTTGTGGGCAAATAAAGTTCAGTTTCAGTTTTTCAGACATCCAGTTTTAATATAAATCCATCTCTCTAAATTTTATATTTTATGTTGAATTGAACTGTGTAATTTGCTATTCGATGTGCAAAATGTCTGACTTCTTATGATTTATAAAACCCTTAAAAGCCCACTGGATAAAGTCAAATTTAATATAATTAAGCTTAAAGGAAAAGCTGATTTTTTTAGTATTTCATAAAAACTTCCCATTTTGAAGTTTTTGCTGGACAGCTACAGTCACTGAATAAGATCCTGGGTGCTAAACTGCTCCAGACACTCAGTGTGTAGAGAGTGTATGGACAGACTGATACAGCAGCAAGCAGAGAAAGGGAATAATGGCGTCTTACCATTCCAGTGCTGTGCTGCTGTTGGACTTTGTCTGAGCCCGTCCAGACACCTGTCCAGCGCGTGCTGGATCCTGTCCTCCGTGCACGAGGTGTGCTGCATCTTCACCACTCAGATTCTGCAGAGAGACGTCACATGTAACTCCTCATGTGATAATGTTCATCATTCCTGTATTCTTCAAAATATCCCCAACATATTCCAAATTGCTTCAAATGCATGTATCCTCCCACTCACTCTCTCTCTTTCTCTCTCTCTCTCTCTCTCTCTCTCTTTCACGCACACTCACCCATCTCTTTTCATGAACAGTGTTATCACATGTTTTGCATGAGGGCTGGTTACAAAGTAAGTATGAAAATGAGTCTCAAAAGTCACACATATCATCAGACATTTCAAAGGGAAAAGAAAAAACAAACACGAGGTTGCTTATTAAGCTGTTTTGCTGCCATAGTTCCTAAAATTTTAACCAAACAAAAACAGTTACATTAGCCTTTATGTTCTATAACTTCCTGTAAAATATGAAATCACACAAGAAAAAAAAAAAAAAACNAAAAAAAAAAAAAAACCCAGCCTGAAACTGGTTTTGCTAACAGATCATATCAACATATAAACTACCCTTTCTTGTTTGCAGCATCTTAAATGAACAGATAACTGGAAAATATATTAATGTCAAAATTTAAATATTAATATCAAAATAAAGACAGAGAAATGGCAAAGAAATTGTTAACTATAGTGTGCACGATATAAATCAATGTCAAAGGTATGTTTGTATTTAAACCTCTGACTCACTCGTTTAACTTCACTTTTTTTTTTTAACCTTTTGAGTTTTAGTCCGCTTAACTGTTTTTCNACTCACTCGTTTAACTTCACTTTTTTTTTTTAACCTTTTGAGTTTTAGTCCACTTAACTGTTTTTCATAAAGCAGCTGAGGACTCCCCAGATCCTTTCAGTTCTGTTATGAATGCATCACATCAGAAGATATGCATAATAAGATATTGGGGACGTCCCATCAGCCACTGAGAAAATTTCAGAGATTTCTAATACCTGGCTGCATTTGTGGCTGATAAATAACATTGTGGCAGACAAACAATAGTTGTGGTGTTAGATGGAGTTTTATGATACTGATTAATATCTGCTACCCAACTCAATTTTCTACATAAATAGTTTCAGTTTGAATTGAACAACCCTGTGCTCAAAACTAGTTTTCAATTGACTTTACTTTTGAAAACTCCTTTGTATTCTTGTTAGCGGGGAAACTTCTCTTACTTTCATGCATAGAGCCCATAACTGGATTTTCATATTACAAAATTTTGGCTGGATAACAGTTTGTTTGGCTCTTTGTGATAGATGAAGCAAACACTAGAGCAAAAACAATAATCTACAAAAGCCAGACCAGATATATTCACAAATATTAACTGTGATAAATAGCCTTTTTGACTTGAGAAAACTAAATTATGACTATGTTATATTATGGGACAGAGAAAAGCTCAATTATATGATTTTAGTATCTGCCTCTGTCATATCTGTCTCAAATGTTTGTGAAACTCAGATGCACAAATCTAGAAAAATTGTACTTCATGCAGAAAAAATGAATGAATGATAATAAAAGTGATTATGTCATGATTTTGTTGATTTCATGTTTTTGACAGATATTAAATGGAACTTCATTGAATCTTCAATTTAAAGTGGTCAGAGGGAAACTACACAGTTGCTGATAAAAAGTGATGTTTCTGCATGTTATATTTTTAAAGCTTATGCGACATGACTCATACTGAAGATTACTTATACTGGAGTTTTTGTCACAGAAATATGTGCAAACACTGGAAAATGTGCAAATTTTAGAAGCAGAATAATAAATACTTCCCTAAAATCGGGTCAAAACTTCTCAGAAGTTGAGCAGAACTTGAATCTTATTGATATTTTAAGATTCCTTCAACCTTTAAAACCAACAAGTATCCTGCAAGATCTCCCAGGTCAGAAATAAGCAATGACATCAAAGACCAAAATACTCCAGCATGATTATATCTTCTCAAAATTTCCCGACTTCATATATATATATATATACTGTAAAATCTGACAAGTTGATCTAACTTAAAAAAAATATCTAGGAAACAGATTGCCTTGAAAAAGGTAAGTAAATATAACTGTTAGTCTTAAGTTATGTTTACTTTATGTCTACTTNATTGCCTTGAAAAAGGTAAGTAAATATAACTGTTAGTCTTAAGTTATGTTTACTTTATGTCTACTTTAACTTAATACTTTATAGTTATATTTACTTACTCTTTTCAAGGCAATCAGTTTCCTAGATATTTTTTAAGTAAGATCAACTTGTCACATTTACAGTGTACACATATATGTATATATATATATATATATATAAATAAATGAACCCATTTCACATGAAGGTTGTCAGATTAAAAGTGATGGTGATTACTTATTTACTCTTTCTCTCTCTCTCTCTCTCTCTCACTCTCTCTCTCTCTCTCACACACACACCCATAGACAGACAGAAAGACACACACACACACACACACACACACACACACACACACGCCAATGCCCTTGACAAACACACATTTGTACCACATTACTTATAGGGACTGATTCTAATGTTTAAACCTTGTTTTAACCCTGAAACCAAATATTTTTCGTTATGGGGGCTGGTTAATAGTCCCCGTAAGTAGTGTATACTTTAAAAGCATAAGTCAAAAGTTAAAGTGAAACATCACAACATGATACATTCACATGCTTACATACATACAGTAAAATCCAGACATACTGTACAAACATCTGACCCTCTACCTCATCATTAACACCAGGGGGGATGTGGAACAGGAAGCTCATGCAAATCCAAGTTCAGGAGGCCAGAGGAATGAAGCGACATGATCCCCTTCCACTTACAGTTACCATTCAACAGTAACAATTCCAACAACTCCACATGTAAACAATACATCCATGCAGCTCTTTTCTCAGCACTCCCACCTCCCTAGAGGGACATTGTGTCTGAGAGGTGTCCAACTGGCACCGAGCGCTGTTATAGAGCTGTGCATGCTGGGTACTTGTGCTAAGGACTCCGGTCATTGTCAGAGTTGGATGGTGCTGGATGAGAGCCAGGTAAGAGTGGAAGGAACTAATAAGTCAGAGCCATGGTGACTGCTGCATCCAGGCTGGAGTTCAATGGAGACACGTAAAGGTAATAAAAGAGGCTAAGACTTAATTTGAGGCCTCATAAAGGCAGCAATATGCAGTGAAAGTGTTGAAATGCTTAGCTGTAGCTATAGCAACACTAGCAGGAGTATTAGCAGTTCTGTTCAGTTTGAACTGAACCTGGGATGTTTCAATCACCGGTTCATGGTACACATCTTAACCACAAGTCCACACACATCCCTGAGTAAACTGATCGAAGGCTTCCAAGCTTGAAGAGTTAGTGTGTCATCACAGTTGTTTATGTGGAGTTATGTTGCAAATGCATGAGTCTGTGGTGTTTCATAAGAGGATGTATGCAGTACATCCCAGAGAGTCAACAAGAGAGCACTTCCACTTTTTCATGTGTTACAAGTTGCATCAGTCAGGCAATAACAAGCCACGCACACAGAGCCAACCCAAATGAATCTTGAGCAGTCAGGCGGATTAGCAGCTGATGTATCCATGGTGAATATTGATCCAACAAACCCATATAACTGTGACAATAATACTTCCAAATGTCCGTTATAAGAAAATCACAGCAAGACCTTGTTATCGCTTGCCTTGTCTGGGATGATAATTCAGGGACTGCTACATTTGATTAATGGATTGGACTGATTGATCTGATTATTTGCTTGGCTGATTTGTCTTATTCAGTGTCACATTTGAAGAAACCTCTTCCACCTCAATGGCTTCTTGGATTTCTTGATTCTGTTCACCTGCTGCTGCAGACTAGCAATCTTCTTCATCACGGTGTTTCTGCGTTCCTCCTCCTCCTCGCTCCCGTTCAACTTCAATGCCTGCTGTAAGTTGGAATCCTCTTCCTGCAGCTGGAGGCACTGACTCTTAACCCTGTCTAGCCTTTATCCAGACATTGATCTTCCTGCTGCACCTGGCTGAGCGTCTGCTTAAGTTTTTCACTGTCAGCATCAGCCTCAGTTGTGATGCTCTCCTGGCTTCAGAAGCATCGGCTAAGTCTCTGTCCTCTGCTCTACATCAGGGCAGAAGACATCATCTGCATCAAGTCATCATTTAAAACTTTCAAAGATCTCAATCTTGGTCTGTTGTATCAGCCTTATCCAAAGCAGTCCTCTGGTTCTGCAGGCAGGACGTCTCCTTCTGCCAAGTGAGGCTCTGGTCATCAAATTCCTCCATGTATGGATCAGATCAGGTGGTATGTTGTTGTGTGGGTCACATTTCTTAGCCAGGTGCCTCTCAAAGGTGCTGCTGGTTCTCGTTCTCCTCTTTGAGAACGAGAATGGATGCATTTCGTTCTCAAAGAGAACAAGATTCAGCAAACTCCTCCAGTGCAATGGTCTTATGATCTAAAAGTTTCACCTCCATTCCCCGATCATGGAGAGAAATCTCTGGCTCCTGGCTCTCCTGACAGGAAGCCTCTACCTGATCAGAGGCTGTGACCTGTGACCCTGACCTGCATGTCCACCTCTGATTTGCAGGTCATCACCTTGGTGATCAGTATCAACATTTTCCAGACAAACCAAGCATTTGTAATTCTAAACCTGTCTCTCTCATGCTGTCCTCTATTTCCTCTCCTTCCTTCCATCTCTGCACAGGCCTCCTCCCATCTCTCCCACAGATCCCATTACCAACTGCTTCCTAACAGGAAGGTAGCTTCCCTGCTTGGCTGAGGAAGCAGGTGCCTCCCTATTGTTGTGGTGTGATCAGCCTCCTAGATACACTCCCACAGACTAGAGAAGAGAGTTTGTGTGTGAGCGTTTGTGATTTTTCTGACCCCCTCCCCCCATTTGGTAGAATCTGATATTCACATCCAGTCTTCCTCTGCTGGCTCAAGCGCCACAGTCCCCGCCTTTCCCCCACTGACCTACTGGATGTGAACTGGCTTCTTATGACTTTAGGAAACAACAACAGCTCAACTCCAAAGCTCAGCAGTAACTAAGTGCTTCCCTTTAGTTCAAACAAGCATGACTGGTAAGAAGGTACAGTCTGCTGGGAGGGGAGGGCCAACTAACAGTTAGAAATTAAAAAGTGGACCGGATGGCATGAAACAAACCATTCAAGCAACTATTTAAAGCTTTGGTTTGTGCCATAAATAAGGAAAAAATTTAATTCATGTGATGCAATAAAGCATTAATGCTGTGCAGAGCTGGGTTTGTAGGACATGGAAGTATGACATAAAGGTGTGAAAAAATCTGAAACACTTCCATTAACGGGACTGCTGCAGTACAAGCTTTCTGTACTGTAATGAAATTATGTACTTCTGATTTAATGTTGGACAGGCCAAATGCTCTTAACCAGATTCTTCATCTATGGGCTAGATTTCACAATTCACCACAAGTGCTTTATTTACAAGTGGAATTATTTAAGGGAACTGTTGGTTCCCTTAAATAATTCCTAAAAATCTTTTAAAAATGTAAAGTTATGGATTACCGGATTATTTTTTTTCTGACTGACGAAGCCATTTGGATGGATGGTGAAACGTTTCAGAATTAAAAACTTGAATCCAGTTGACCTGACTGAGTTTTCATACAACATAAAGTTACGTATGTTGTTTTGATGGAGCACGGGAAGTATTCATAGGAAAATACTGTATGTCACTCAGTACGTTTACATGAATACTATTCCCTGATTATTTTGTTCTGCAATTAAGGAAAAAATGGGAGGAAGACTCATAGATTGACAGAATTAATAGGATTTGCTGAATACATATGATTCATTGCATAATTCAGAGTATGCAGATTCATCACGTGAGGAAATGCATGTTTACATGGAAATATCAATTTACCATTTGATAATTTAGGTCTGTAACTTGGAGAAAACGTAGTCCAATTTACACAGAGTTCAATCTAATTATGGTGTTTACACGATGTTTGAAAAAAACATTTATTTCCTTAATCCAAATACAATCAAAGTTTTAAGGTGCATGTAAACTCCGTGCGTGTTTTACTGCAATAATCTCATTGTACTCACTATGTACACACTCTCATTGTACACTGTGTGAAACTTACTCTGGTGGAACTAGAGTAGGTGCAAATGCATAAAAGTAATTTAAGTAGGAAATATGGGCTTTAAAAAAAATTGCAAATTAAAAACAAAATCTATAAAACCACATAACCACTAAGCACACAGAATGCTGGTTGTTGCTTGCAGAATACAGGGGCTGTTCCATGTAACCTTTGGATTTTACTTCCTCAATAAAAAATGATAAACATCTGATAAATGCAAATATGGGCTCCTGAATTATCAGATTATCATACTTACTTCCAACAAACAGGAAGCTGACGGAATGAGTGGCTCTTTGTTTCCTCGGTTAAACATGCAGTAATATCAGGTTTTATTGTTCTGATTGCAGACACGTTTTCCAGTGAAAACTATGTCATTAGGTTTCATTTGTTTAAGTGAGATATGGGGGAAAAACCTCTGAGTGATATGTGACTGAATGAGGTGTACAGAAACAGATGTGTGTTGATGCATATACGCACACACACATACACGTTCACACACACATGGGGGAGGTGACTTCAAAGAATGAGGTGAAGATGAAGATTTTTGATACTGTTCATAAAGAGACAAACAGGAAGTGATGTGAAAAACACACCGTTGCACTGGGATACAATCAAACACTTTTGCAACGACGCTGAAATGTTCTACAGAGAGAAAAACATCCACAGCTCAGCAAACACAATCCTCTACAACACTATAAACATGTCATTAAAGGACTATCTGATTTTGAAAAATTTGGGGTTTTGGCAAAATAACACAAATACAGGTTTATATATTTTGGAAAATGGTTGGCAGTAATGTAACGTGTATATGGGTAGTATTTACTGGGCTCAAACATGCTAAATCACCAGTATGGTCCTTTAATTAAAGGGCTAGTTCATTCCTAGTCTGACGCATGGTCCCCCTATATTTAAGATTATGGCATTATTATTTCACAACATGAGGACATGACTGTGTTATATCTAATTGTGAAATTGTGAAGAATTATAAGGAAAATGTGATCCCATCAGCGTTTCACCATCTTACAGCAGGACGCAACAAAAGACGGGTTAGAAAAAGATTAAAGTAATGGATTTTCTGTGTCATCAAGTAATTACCCACACTTTGTAAAAGAGGAAGTACTCATTCACCTAAGTAAAAGTATGAATAATACAAGGAAAAAATACTCAGATATAAGTAGAAGTAGAAATATTGAATCCAATGTTCTCCTTAAGTGAAAGTACATAAGTACTAGCAGTAAGATATACTCAAGTACCCAAAGTAAAAGTACTCATAATTAAGAATGTGTTGAATTATTCATGTACGGACATTGTAAATGCTTCGTGTTAATGCAACTATGTAAAAATGAAGATACGATTTCTTTCTTTTTTTTTTTAATCGTGTGGACAACCTTGTTTCTTCATTTTGGACAAAAATAACAACATAAAAGTCCCTAAACTGGAGAAATGTTTCACCCAAGAACAGAAAACCTTGTATTTCCACTTTAGGGGGTTTTCATAATTTCAGGTCAGTTGAAGAAGCAGGTGCATGAGTAAATTCTCTACGCTCTTCCTTTCTAAAAGTCTTGATATAGCTAAAATGCACTTTGCTACAGAACAAAAAGACAAGGCTGAAATACTAGGTTTTTACCCAAAGCAATTACATGAATGAAATGGAGTAAAATGTACAGTATTTCCCTCTGAAATGTAGTAATATAGAAGAAAGCAGCACAAAATGGAAATACACATGTAAAATACAAGTAGCTCAGAAATTACAATATTTGAGTAATTGTATATAACACATTTAACTCCAATAAATTTCCTCTGATCAACAAACTGATGTTGGTTATGTGAGGACACAATCTTTTAAGGGGTGAAATAGAACCTTAAATTTACTTTATGTTGCTGATAGTTTGCCTTATGAGGATCACTTTAATCTCTCTTTTTTTTGTTGTTGTTTTTTAATCTACTTCCATATCTAAATGACCTGGTGGCTTCATCACGTTTGGCACCTTAAGTGACCTTGCACGATTACTGTAATCCCCATGTGGCTGATGGGTGCTTTGGTTATTTGACATAAGGAGGATGTTGAATTCAGGCGTTGCCTCAGTCGTTTTTTTTTGGTGGGGTGGAGTCCTCAAAGACCAGCCACAGACTCTGCCATGTCAGACTGAAGACCACAGAGACGGATAACAGGATCCAATCCATCTAACCTGGTTTTTCACCGGTCAGTTTTCATGTGTGCACATTAAAACCTGAATCACATGATTTCATCTGTTCTTTGAAAGAAGCCTGCAGCGCCTGAACGAGCTCAGGAGGATGAAAGACAGAAGGTGCAAGATGCTCGGATCTCAGATCAACAGGTCACGCTGGCCTAAATCACTCCTCACATTTAATCCAGGCAGCAAACACGTGACTCTGTGTCTCCACTTCCCATTCAAAGATTGAATCATACCGAGTAGAAGTCAGGCAACGCAAAAGCAGAAGTCCCCAGATGGTCTCACGCTGGGAGTCTTTAAGCTCACTTCCTTTTCTTTTCTATCAGTGATGTCATTCTGATACCATCCCCCCCAATGATAGATAGATAGATAGATAGATAGAGCTACACTTCTCTAGTGTTGACTTCTATTAGCAATTTTATTATGTTGCACAACTGTAACAAGAGTGCAACATATTTCTATTGAATTTTATTTATTTATTTATTTGATATGTAAAAAATTACTTATAGATTCAAAAATGTTTGTCAGGACAACTAATTTCTGTCCAAATAACTACACAAATAAACAAATAATTAAAAAAAAAAAATACAAAGAAGGGTAGATACATTTTCTGCTATACTCTGATTTCATTCATTACAAGCGAATAAAGCAGGATGGAAACATGTTAACATTTTCAAATCAATACATTACTGCGACTAATCAATACTGTGCTATTGATCTTGTTCCCCAAAAGCCAACAGCGCCATTGTAAATTTATGTGCTAAGATCATTTTAAGCTTAAGCTGATTTTGGGGTTAATGATCAGAATATAACCAATGCTGTCAGTGCTTCTCTTACCTGCAATTCACCAACCGGCATCCATAGTCTGTGTGTGTGTCCAACGAGTCCAAAGAGTCCAATCCAGAGTGTCTCCAGCTCAGCAGCACTGCCATTCATTCAGCAACACACACCATGGCTTAACAGACGAAGCCACATCCTGAGCACCGTTCAGCCAAATACGAGCGAGTGAAATCAGCCGCTGGTTGTAGCTGTAGTCCTCCGCTGCACTTCACACACAAACAGAGCAAACAGGAAGTGCATGAGAGAGGTGCATGTGAGCACAATGAGGAAAGCTGATGTGTGTGTGTGTAAGTGTGTCTGTATGTTTGAGAGGCTGCATGTGGATTTTGAAGGATGTTGACCTGTAAAAGGAAGTCATCTGTTTGTTGTGTTTGTTTTCATGCTATTTTCACACTTCTGACTGAAGTATCATTGTTTGGATTTGTGAGAATAATATTATAGCTATTGATAGTGCTGTACTGAACACAGCAACAGCTTTAGTTTTTTTGTGATGATGATGATGATGATGATGATGATGCACTGTGATCTTGTGTAAGACTTTAGTGATGCTTTTAAAGCCTAGTGATGATATGCTAATCATTTTAGATCAAGCTAGAATAATAAATGCGACATTTCAATTCATAAGTCCTAACAGATGGCAGCTAATAATGTCATTATGGCAAATAATAATAATAATAATAATAATAATAATAATAACGTGAATGATGAATATTCCAACAACAAGTTTAATGTTGAGGTTTTGCATAAAGTTTTCGTCAAACATTTCAACAACAAGATTGTGAAAAAACAATATATACATTTGGCAGAGGTACACAGCAAATTCAGCAGTCAAAATAACTCTGTAAGAGTTAATCTCAACACTTTCAAAGTGTCTC
>VXCM01005907.1:4197-14237 GCA_014773175.1 Lucifuga dentata
TCTCTCTCTCTCTCTCTCTCTCTCTCTCTCTCTCTCTCTCTCTCTCTCTCTCTCCTCTCCTCTCCTCTCCTCTCTCTCTGTCTCTCTTTCTCTCTCTCACATATATACGCATGCACGCAATCGCACACACACACACACACACACACACACACACACATCATAGACATATTAATGCTCTTGAGACTAATTATCAGTCAGGTGTGTCGTCTCATATTTATTTGGGCCAGCGAGGTGCTAACAAGCATTTCTTTTTCCTTTCTTTTTCATTTGCTTTTCCTCTGTTTTGTCATCTGTCAGCCTTCCACTTCTGTATCACCCTTTCTTTCTCTCTCACTCTGTCTCACATGATCTCTCCTTCCCCTCTTTTTTTTTTTTTAAAGTATTATACTCCTCTAACCACATCGCTGAGGCAGGGATTTCAGAGTTTGTATTCAGTGTCAGATCTGACAAATAAAACTGCAGGAGACAAAGAGGGAAGAAACACTAGACTGCATTTAAACAAAGGAAAGGTGTGGTGTTGTGTTAGGCCGAGTACAACACCAGGAAAAATGGTCTCAGCATTCTTGTCGAGGTCTCAGTGATGTAGATGTAGAGGAAAAAGCTGTGGGAATTCTGACCCCAGTTGGCAGCTTTCATAAGACAAATAAACCCCAATATATATAAAGACTGTGATACTGCAAAATAAAAATATAATAAAATGATTTCAATCATAATCGTAAATTTTCCAAAACATAAACCATATTTAATTTTTCCTGTTATTTTGCCAAATCCCCTAATCTGTCAAAATCAAATGTTCAGGTGATACACGCACCTTAAAATTCAATGTTATATATTGAGCTCAAACATGCAAAACCAATGGTAAGATCCTTTAATTTTGTCAACATAACTAATATCTGTCTATCCTGCAACAGTTCTTTTGCATATGTTATACTTTAGATTTAGCAGTATGTGTGTATATTTCTGTATTTGCACTTCCACCCATTTCATATGCATTAGAATTGCCTGTGTGCATCTCTCTCTCTCTCTCTCTCTCTCTCTCTCCCTTTATCTCTCTCTGTCATATAAACAGAGAGGTCNATCTCTCTCTCTCTCTCTCTCTCTCTCTCTCCCTTTATCTCTCTCTGTCATATAAACAGAGAGGTCAGTCAGAGTTACCCCAAGCCATCTTTACACTTCACCTCTCCCGTCTTCTGATATACACAGACGAAAACACAGCTATACAATTGCATTCACATGCACTCAGATACAGTATCAATGTACATACACATGCACACATTTGCCAAACAGATGTCTCAGCAGGCATCGCTGTATCCTCATACATGCATGATGAATATGCAGAGAAGAGCAGAGAGAAAATCTATATAGTTTCATATAGAGCAAGATGAGTATCATACAAAAATATGAGTTATAATTCATTCACAGAGCTAAAGTCAGAACTCTGCTGCCCACCAACTCTCTACTCTCTACTTACCTCTTCAAAACAGCCACTATATATACATACAGTATGCTGTGTTCTATGCAAAATATGTATTGCCCATGTAGTGCAGTTCATTAGTCCAACTGTCTTTCCATCTGTCAATCCAGCACTTTGGTCTAGAATGAAATATCCCGACAGCTATGGACATGTATGATCCCAAGAGGACAAACTCTAAAGCACCTTTCACACGTGCATTTGAATCAGGAAGAGTTCCTGTTATTGTCCATAACAGCAGTATGAAAGAACATGTTCTTGAAGGAGACTACAGGACAAGTTGTTACGGCAGTTGTCCTCTTCAGACCCTAGTAACATTCCTAGATACTGTATACTCATGTGAGAACACCTAGGAACATTTCAGGATGAGAAAGTGAGCTTGCTGATGCTGTAATTGTCCTACAACTCACTTGTGACAATACCCATGTTGTGTTGACGACAAGCGGGATTTCCAGAACAAGTTACACAATATTTAAAGAAATGCAAAAAGAAATATTCAAAGAAATTGGACGGATCCAGAGGGTCTTCCGCAGTATACTTTTTCTGTCATATCTTGTCTTCTTCTTCTACTTTGTTGTGTACATGCTAGTGGTCAGCAACACAGGTTTTGTGCACTTTGCCTGCCGGTTTGGAGGAAGGAGCATACCCTGTGCCTGACTGGGAATTTCAGGTGTAAGTTGAATAGTTGAATATTCCTGTACCAGGTAGTCCTGCATTGTTTTGGTATACATGTGGAAGGGCCTTAAATTGTAATGAGGATGCTCTGAGGTTTCCTCTAGTGTCACTATGAAGTCACAATTTCCACTGGACCAACACTTTATTGGCCCCAGTGGAAAAAATACTGTAGTTAGAGTTCCATGACATTTGCTGTGGATAGCCATGGTCCTAAGAGGATGAAATCTAATGCTAATGCCTTTCATCTAGCACCACCCTCACAGTGTCATCTTTACACACAGGATATCTTCAGTTACACAGGATGAGTTGCCGTTTGCTGAGAAAAAATCACTCCCACCAAAGAATGAACCCTTGTGAGTTAGGTAACAATGTGGCCTTTCTTCTGTTTTTGACTAGTAATGAGGCTCCAAGAACAGCAAAATTCTCGACATGTTTCATCCATCCAAGAATGTGGTTTTCTTTTCTTTTTTTTGTGCAACAAACATTTCAACAGATCACTAGTGTGGCTATACTCATGTTATAGTGTGAAATCTGCCCCCATGTAATTACTGTATTTCTACCTACACTGTAGTTGTAACCACCATCATATTTAACATATTGTAGTAGATAATTTAATATAGTGCATCATGTATGAGGCTTACTACACAGAAACAGCACCTTGCTCAGCGCTCTGGCTGCACTCTGGTATAACATGTCATCAGGGACCATTACAGCTTCTCTGTCACCATTATGATATAGTACAATACTTAATACATTATGTGAGGCCTGCACAGCATGTATATAGACTAATGTTGCATTCCACCTTTTGCATAGAATAAACAAAATCATCTCGTTGTGTACCTGCTGTTGTACTGCTGTGTGTTGTGTCCTTGCACATGATGTGCACTTGAATAATGGAGGACATTCTGACTCTTCTGATTAAGAGTAGGGTAAGCCTCCAGGGAAATAGAGGTAATGTCCACACAACTGACCCATGCACATCCGTGAATGTGTGTGTATGTGTATTTGACCCTGTAGATCTAGCTGACAGTGGGCCAAAATGTAGCCAAAACAGCCCCCTGAGGCTAACAGTGTTTCTGCTCTAATTAACGCATTAGTATGACCTAACAAATGGCCATAGCCATTAGCATGGATGCTAACAAAAAGGGCATCAACTAGGACTTTTGGTGGCATTTTATGCTAGCTCATTGTTAATCAATGCTTTGCTAAGTACAGATAAGTGGCTGATAATGTGCTCTTAGAGAGCGTGCATGGGGGGTGTCATACAGGAAATGAGAGGGAGAGTAACACTGACTTTCAATTATCACCTGACCTGATTTTAGAAAGGGGTCACTGAAAGGATGGGAGCATGAGGGTCGTACTTTAAATGTAGTTACTGTGACACACACACATGCACATTTAACAGATGTCAACTTAGTACAACATACTGTATACTGTATGCTACAGTGCAGTACCTAGATACACACACACACACACACACACACACACACACACTGTTCCATCTTTGAAACCTGTCTTTATAAGTTCATGGTAGATTAATTCTTCTCTTTTTTCTGTCACACACCCAGTGCTTCATTTCAGTTTTCTTCAATTACTCTCTCTCACCCTCCCCACCTCTATACACTGAATATACACACATTTGCACAAAGGTACACACCCAAAATGCACATACACACAATATATAGTGCAGACATACAGTATATACTGCAGACATATATGCCCCAAGTAACCACAGAATTGTGTATGACATCCAAAATTTTTTTTGCTCTCTATCACTCTTTTCTTTATCTCTCATCCTCTCTCTCTCTCTCTCTTTCTCTGCAGTCTTTTCTCTCTTTCGTCCTTTTTCCTTACACACATAAAGGCTACACATCACACACATCCCTCTCTGTTCTTATCCTAATTTCCTCTTCTTCCTTCTCGTTCCTGCTGCCCCTGCACAAAGCTCTCCTCACTCTCAATCCTTCCTCTCTTGTCTGCCTGCGTGCCCTCATTTTTCATTAGTAACTAATAGTGCTAGACTCACCACTTAGGCTCAGCACTCTACATAAGTGTGTGTATGTGTATGTGTGTGTGCGTATGTGTGTGTGTGTGCGTGTGTGTGTGTGTGTATGTGTGTGTCTGTGTCACATTTATTTCTTGAGTTTTTTTTTTTTTGTCCCCCAAATGAATAATGCTTTTCTTGACTTTAAGCCTCACAGTGGCGAGTCAGTTAAAATGCTACTCTTAAGAACTTTGCACACTCTAAAAAAGAAAACACTTGGGGAAACCTGCATTGTTTTTCAGACTGCCACCATTCGGCCCCATAAGGAAATTCTTAGACGTTCAGTGTTTTACTCAATGACTGATGCATGTTTGCTTGATTATGTAGAAGACTGCCAGTATTTGTGTCTGTAAGATTCTGGAGGTTTTGGAAATGTGGGAAATCCACTTTCAATATGGGCAGGATGTGTGTCTGTGTGTATTTCTGTTGGAAAGCATGTAGCAATAAAGGACACAAAATCAGAATTAAGTTTACGCACAAAATGAAATACTCACATGATGAAATATCCACATAAGACTAGCAAACTACCAGAGCTCAGACACCTGTTCATCAAAGCAAACAGGCATCAAGCAACCATTCTTAATGATATAACACTTTTAAAAATCACTGCTAAAACACACCTTTCTTTCTTAAAAAAACGATTGAATTTGTCAAGAAAGAAGAAGAATGCTATGCCATTGATTTCAATACAAACAACAATGTCTTTGAGCCAGCAAGGCACTTCTACGCTGGTTTATATATTCAGCTGTGGTGGTAGCTGCTTGGATCATGGCGTTACTGTTATGGGCCGGTGAAGCTCATCAACAGGAAGCCTCTAGGTTGTTTGCATATTGTAAACTTTGATCTGTACTTCTTTGATGCAAAGATCTTTTTCTTAATAGCTTGAGGAGGAGTTAGCAAAAAGCCTCAGACATTGTTGCTGGATTGAACACGTTTGCTGCTATTAAGAAGCAAATTTTGTTTGTTGCCTATTTTCTTTGATATTTTTTCTTTTGCCGCAGTGTCTCAACAGTGATCATATTAAATACAGAACAATAAATAATAATGTATTAATGATGTAATAATAACAACAGCAAAAACGTTAATTTACATCATTTTATTTAGTTAAGATGATATGCTGTTGCTTGTTAAAGCCAGGACTTTTTTTTTTTTTTTTANGTTGTATTTTTGCACAAAATTCTTTCTTAATGTAACTTATAGCTGTTTTGGGATATTTACATTCTGATTTCTTCTTAATTAGGAAATTGTTTTATCTCCCAGACTATCCTTTAGGCTTTGGCTTAAGGCACTTCATTTCCATGAAATACCCACACGTGTTTCCACAAAATACTACTGCTTTCAAAGACAAATTGGATTTCTTCTCCTCTCAGGACTGCATGGGTGTGTAAAGACTGTGCATGGTTGACATTCCTCTGACTCTCCTGTTGTACTTGTTACAACAATGTGCACTTTTATGAATCTTTTAGGTATATCGAGTCAAAGAATTACAACAAAACCAAAAATTTGCACAGCAAATGTAATGCAGCCATTGTTTTGATGACAGGTTGTCCCATAAGCTTGATAACATTATTAATTAGAGCATTAGCGAGCCCACTAGCTTGCCAGTTTGCTGACTAGGAAAAAGCCCATTTCAGACCACAGGAAGGTACACCATCTTAACAATCATGCATCACAAATGACTACAAAAACGAATCACAGGGGGCTTTGAATGCAGCATAAAACTATAGCGTCTTCCATTTTGGTCTCCTAGCACCCCCAGAGGCCAACTGTGTTAACACAGTTTGCCCCAATTTGTGTGTCAAAGTTCATCAAAGTTGAGCTTCACATAAACATACTTTCATGTCATTGAGTGATTGCGGCAATTCTGATATTAATTGAATTTGACAAAAATGTTTGCAGTCATAAATTTAACTGCACCAAACTGACCGTACCAGTGTCTTTAAAGATGCAATGCCTGTGAACTGAAGGTTGCTTTTCTCTCCATCAGCAGCTGCTCCTGAGCAAGGCATCTAACCTCTATCTGTTCCAAAAGAGATGCTCTGGGATTAACAGTCGAACATACTGCCGGACAGCTCTCACATATGAATGTGTATAACAGAACAAATGGGAATTGGAAATTGGATAAAAAGATGCATCCACTCTCAACAATCCCTGAATAAACTAATCCCTGCATGAAGGTTAAAAAGAAAGTACGGTGTACTTGTGCTTTTCGCTCCTTCCTTAAGATGTCAAGAGATAGTGAGGTATTGATGAACAACAAATCTGCTCCTAGCATGCACTTTCTCTCAGTGTGTGTGTGTGTGTGTCTGTGTGTGTGTGTGTGTGTGTGTGCGCGCGCGTGTGTGCGTGTGTGCGTGTGTGTGCGTGTGTGTGTGTGTGTGTGCAGATGGGGGATTGATCTAAGGAAGCAGCTCCTATAAATTCAATCAGTCCTATCCATTCTCTGGCTCTTGACTTTTAGCTGCCTGGCTCCCACCTTCAGAAGCATTGCTACTTTTATGGAGCTAGGCTATCCATTTTCCTTTCTCCTCTTTCCTTCTCCATCTCTTATTCCATCTCTTTTTTCTTTCTGTGCTCCTTCCCATCTCTCTTTTTTCTCCTACATATTTCCTGTTCACGCTCAGTCTTCCTCTGTTATGGTGATTAGTTATTTCTCCTTCTTTCTTTCTCTCTCCAAAGGCCACTTCAGGGTGCTCGCACTTATTGTTCACACCACCATATAATAGCTCACAACTACAGCACCAGAGAGGTAACAAGAAACAGCCCAGGCAATTTGGACTACAATTAAATATAGCAAGCTTTGAATGGTGCCTTGTGGATGTGTTGAAACAAAGGCAGTTTTGTACATTTTTAGTGAGACCAAATACAGACAGATGGCTAATTATTTGTGGACAGTGCATACACATTACACTGACAAGCAAAACATATGGAAAGTGTGAAGAAGAACAGCGCCATCTACATCACTGGGATATTATGAGTCTCCCCATGAAAGCGCAGCAAACAGAATGCAGCAAGCATGTGCACAGGCTCCAGACAGCACACAGTTTCCACAGAGGAAATGCGTGTGCTTGGGCAAAAGTGTACGTACACACACACACACACACACACACACACACACACACACACACACACNACACACACACACACACAAACACACAACACAAAACACAAGATGCACACAGTTTCTGCACTGTGATAAAGAAATGCCTCACTGCTTTCTCTCTCCCTCTGCAGCCACAATAACAACATTCAATCACTGTCATCTCTCTCACCCACTCACCCATTCCCTCTCTCCTTTGCCTTCCTTCATTTTTGCTCACCTTCTCTTTTATTCCTCTCCTCACCCCTGCCTTCTCTCTCTTGATCTCTCTTTGTCTAATATCCCTTTTGGCGTACATCACCGGGGGATATGTTATTATGATGATCTGGTCTGTTTTATTTAGGTTGCATTTCATGTCTTGTAGGTGGAAACATCCTACCAGCTATATTGTCATCAAAAGCCTATTCTCAGTCTTTATTCATCATGGCTGACAACATATCTTTACAATAGCTGCAATGACGGGGGGACATTAGTCATTCACTTTTCTCCATCGGGCTTTATTAATCTGAAAGAATGATTTGAGAATTATGTTTCTACTGTGGCAGATCTTGTGGCCAAGTTAAGTCAAGTTTAATCATATAGTCCAATATCACATACAATGGGTATATTCCAAGTTCTTATTTGATCGCTTCTCGATCCTCGCGTGACCCGGAACCCAATCTAGTCCGCCATCTTTAAGGACATTCCAAAGTGCTTATTTCTGTTCTGAGAATGGAAGAGAGAGGATGGAGGAGGCTTCATCAGGGAGACATGAGCAAGGAAACGCGAGAGGCTCCTAAGCTGATGTCTGTAACCTGACTGACAGTCACACCCCTTTACTGGAAGTCTGTTTCTGCTTGGACAGATCTGCTACAGCTGATCTGATACACTGACACACATGTTAATATAATTGCATGACTTTCATCAAACGTGAACAGAAAAATAACAGCAACATCTCTGGTGTAAAATTTACTCCGATTATTTATATTTAATTTTGTCTGATTGATCATCTGGTTAAAACGACTGGATGTGTGTTCAGTGCAGCTCTGAATGATAAAGATCATAAAACAATAAAACACTCTTATATCGTCACAACTAGCTGTGTATTGATCTGTTCTAACAAAATCCACTGACATGTATAATAAAACATCCCGTTTGGAAAAGTTCACTAACGCTGATAACACTTAAAATACACTGAAATAAAAATACATTTAAAAATCTGATAATCAGATTGTTATGCATGTGGACATTTGTGAAACTGTTCATGTTAATTGTTACAGTAATAATCAGAGGAGAATATTTCACTATTTTATTAACTTCAAAAACTAAAACACAGCAGCTCCAAGTGCTCTGATCAGCTGATCAGCTATGTGACAAGTCATATCGCTTCAGCTGACGCTTGAGGAGCAAGGATGTTTCATTTCTCTGAAATCGTAATTCCTCAGCTCCTCTGTCCTCGCTACTTTTTCTTGCATCTTTTCCTTGCATCTTCAGTGGGTGGGACTAAGACACAAGGAAAAGACGCAAGTGAGGGAAACGTGGGAACGAATGAGGAATTTGGAATGCACCCACAGTCTCAAAGGGCTTTAGAGGCCCACACATCAACTGTTCCTGACCCAACACAAATAGCTTGTGTTGTATATGATACAAGGAAAATCTGCAGGTCAGCTAAAAATGTTTCATATTATGATTTTCTCCCAAGGCGATGTCATGATCAAGTTGGACTAGTGTTTTAAAACTGAATAACATCCATATTTACATGTTACCCTCAGCCATTAGAGGGGCCGATTGCTGAACATGATAAACCTCAAAATCCATTTCATTGTAACTGTGCCACCACAGAGATGGTGCTATTGCTACAGAGCACAACACACACTGTAAATCAGCATTGTTTTCAATCTCTTTCTATTTGATTTTTCATTTCCCTTATTGCCCCCCATCTTAACCCCATTCTCCTTTGTTGAATTCCAATCTGTTATCCAATTCGCCTTTCTTTCTCTTCTCTCTCTCTCTCTCAAGTGGATAGTTTGATTGACAGGGTCACAGGTTTGAACAGGGGTATTTGAACCTGTGGGCTTGTTTCAGGCTGCAGCCAGACCACTTACCATTTGACATCAGGGACGTCAGGAATGGAAGCTTGGCGTGTGGTCATATGACCATATACCAACAGAAACATGTATTGCTTGGTTGCAAACATGCACGCAGACACACATGGCTTCTCCATAGCTTTTTGTAGTGACAGTCCATCAATGAATATAGTGCTCTTGGTGGGAAATAGAGGCTCTCTCTCTCTCTCTCTCTCTCTCTCTCTCTCTCTCTCTCTCTCTCTCTAGTTCCTGTCTTTTGTGACTTTTTGTCCAACTTCTCTGTTCCTCAGTCCCTCTTTTTTCTTGCCAATCTCTTCCCTTCCTTTCTTATCTGCAATGCATACACACACACACACACACACACACACACACCGTGGCCCACCTCACCTCCCTCTTAGCTGTCAGGGAAAGGAGGTGGAGAGGCAAAGAGCTCAGCCTTCTGGGACTTGGTGTTTTACTTTTTAAGGTCTGTGTGGGCTCTTGGTCTGCATCTTTGACAGGCTGGTTTTGATACCTGGCCTGATTCAGTCACTCTCTTAGCTCAGCCCAGCCCAGCATGTCCTGGCATGGCTCAGATGCCCCTGTGTATATTACTAGTGGCTAAATATACACAAGACACACTCCCAGAAGTTTTCATTGGATAGTTCAGATTTTGTTTGGGATGTGTGTGTGTGTGTGTGTGTG
>VXCM01005907.1:14288-58235 GCA_014773175.1 Lucifuga dentata
TGGTGGGTGGTGTTCCTGAGCTCGGAAAGAGTTGCCCAACAATCATGAGGCTTCTTTGATGTTAATCTAAATAGCACCTTTTGCACCTTGGTTGGAATTAAAGGACCATACCACCCATTTTGCCTGTTTGAGCTTAATATATTAAATGTTCATACAAATAAGGTTACTGACATTCATTTCCCAAAGGATAAAATTGTATTTCAGCTTTCCTGATATTTTGCAAAATCTCTTAATCTTTCAAAATCAAATATTCAAGTGATACACCCACTTTAAAAATCAACGTTTCACCTGCTAATAGTTACGCAAAACTATGAAGTTATGGTTGTTAAAATTTTTCGATAAATGCAGGTCTTCTTTTGGGACTATATTCACCAGTGGAGACATACATTCACTCTGTGCTGCTGAAATTCCAAAACTTCGAAAAAACCTGATATACGTGATGTTCACAATAATGGATTACCTATCCCAAGAATGTTTCAAGTATCAACAAGTTGATTTTTATAGCGTACCAGAATGAACTGAAACTAATGGCGGAAAGGAAGGAAGGTAGGCGGAAGGAAAAAAAAACCCTCACCATTCCAGTGGTATGCTTTGGGAAATGATTTTCAGAAGCCTTACGTGTATGAAAATTGAATATATTAGGCTCAAACATACAAAATGGGTGGTATGGTCCTTTAAGNCTTACGTGTATGAAAATTGAATATATTAGGCTCAAACATACAAAATGGGTGGTATGGTCCTTTAAGTTCATGACCACCGTGCATTCAAGCTAAACAAAGTGGACAACATGGATGCCTTCAGGAAACTCTTACTTTCTTTTCTCCATTGGACCAAAAGAAGCTGTTTTAACATTTATGAACTACTTACCATTTAAAACAGCTACTGTATTGCCAGTGTTATATTTTAAACTAGTTATTGTGTCCGTATGCTGATTGATTTAAAAACAAAATGCTTCCAAATGGTCATTTATAAATAGAGAAATGACTTTTGACAGTGTAAACAGCCAAGATGAAATGGCATTAATACTGAAGTTGGGGTTGGTATAGCTCATCTGAATTTCAAGTCCAAGGGCCATTTTCTTGGACTTTTCCCAGTTGGAAGTTGTAAATTCCGAGTTCCGAGTTCATTTCGAACATGACAAAGAATATGGATAAGGGAAAACAGTTTAATCAGGATTTGTCTTCTCTTGTTGTTTGTCGTGTTGTAATTAGATAGCTACTTTTTGCTTTCAGCTTTGTTGAATGTTGCATGTTCAAAGAATTTTTTAACCATGACAGACATCTTATTGGTAGTGCCTAAATCTTAAACAGAGTCTGTTATCTAACACTCGCAACTGTTATCAAACTTTCAATTGACTAGCTGAAAATAATCACTTTATGTTTCATTTCACAAAATTTTATCAGATGACCATACTGTTACCTTAACATGACACAAAACCTTTACCTTCTGTGAAGACACTGCGATGAAATGATGGGGGTAGAAATAATGTGAGAAGTTCAATGTCTTTTAGTATAATAGCATTTTATCAGAACTATGTCACTTCTACAAGATGAGACATTTCATTTCATCCTTGTTTTTGATATTCTGTGTATTGCCCTGTAAACCCACTTTTAGGGGGCATTTAGGAGATCTTGTGGGATTTTAGTTTCTCCTGAGCTTCTCTTAATTCGCTACTTTAGACTCTCCTTTTACCCTTCCTCTCCACTCCCTATCCTCACATCTCCTTAGCATATTTTAATAGTAGAGTCTGATAGCAGAGGATTGGCTTCTTATCTCTGCTGTTCTCTTGCCCTCTCTTCTTCCTTCCAGTCTCTTCTCTCTAACCACTGTTTTTCACTCTATTTGTTATGATAAATGACTGTTAGATGTGATTTCCCAGGGATCATATCTCTCTCAGGGCCGCATACCATAATTAGACGGCATGATTAATAATTCATTCTCTCTCTCTTTTTTCCCTGTGCCGGAGTGTGTGCGTGTCTGTGTGGGAATTTGTGTGTGGCTGTACAGAAATCCATCACATAACGACAGTGACTGAGTCAGTTTCCACTCTTAACACCAAAATAATATAAACGCGAATGATAAAAATAATAATAATAATATTAAAAAAGACCCAAAAGAAGGGCTTACATACCAATGAGCTACAAGGAGGAAACATTTAAGAAACTGAGAATATAAAGGAGCTCATGTGCTCATTCTGCTCATTGTAGAAATGTCTGGAGTGGGAGAAAGAAAATCAAAAGAGGAAAAAGTTTATTATGGTGGAATAACTAAATAACATGGAACAAAGACAGAATTGACAGAACTGTGATATTTTCCTTGTCAATATTTGGGCCATTAGCGAATATTGAGCACATATAAACCACATTCTATCCGTCAACATCTTCATCTGAAGGTGTGTTACATAAGATTGATGTGTTATACTTTTTCAAAGAATCCATTGGATTTGCTAATCAATCAATCAATTCTAATTAATGCTAATCAAAGTTGTTGTTTACTTAGTGTTAATTACAATACACACCTTGCCATCTGTGGTTCTCGATCAGTCAACAGACCAATGTTGAAACCATTGTTTAAAGTACTGTGGATCATGTTCAGACCTCAAACGAGCCACTCCAGATTTTATTTGGAACCGGACCGAGACCTCAAAATGATCTCAGTACAGCGGTTTTGGTCTGCTCTCAGGTGCGATTGCTGTGTTCAGACCTGCCCAAAAGAACTGTGGCAAGGTGAGAATTCTAACTATAAAGGCAGAAATCTCTGTCTGTCTGTCTGTGGCACCAATATCTCTACAACCGGCACTGTATGAAGTTAAAATTCAGCAGGCTCATTGCTCAGGACCCAAAGATGTGCAGTGTCGAGTGTGAAGTTGTTTGGATGAGCAGTTCTCCAGTTGAGCTGTACTGGTAAAAAGTAGTCCGTGTGGCAGGATATGCTCCGGGTGCAGCAGCATTTGCTCCGGTCCAGTGCTACGGTCTCAACCCAACCCTGTACAGCAAACAAAGCTAGCTCATGAGAACATGCAGAACAAAATTATGGCGGCTGTGGCGCACGGCATAAAGTCCGGTCCATTATGAACAGGCACATTTTGAACGGGTGCTGCACTAGTGAATTCTAATTTGATTGAACTGGATCAAACCATGACAGCATGAAGATGCCCAAAGTGTGTGTGTGTGTGTGTATTCGTCATGTATCCCATACACCATCAAAAACACACATACAATGAGCATCCTCCTTCCATGTCATTTTCTTTGACAAGCCTAGCCACTTCAAAGGAGAACAGTCAAAAGTGTTTGTGCGTGTGTGTGTGATTTCACACTCTCAATTCTGCTCTGTTCCTCTTAGTGACATCCATAACCAGGATCAACTTTTTATTTATAGAAACCAGGAGAAACTCTTTCAGCTACATTTCTAGCAAGATGCTGTTTCTGTCTCTTTTTGTAGTTACTCTGATATTGTGTTTGTGTGTATTTAGGGTGTATTTAGTTATTGGTTTATATATTTTTCTTTGTTATTAACATTTTGGGACCTTAAATTCTTGTGTTCAACAATGACAATGAAGTGTAACAATACATTTGAATACAGCACATGTTTTCATAATCAGGTACCCTGTGTTGAAAACTAATACACGTGCACGGCCCCAAAGCTAATGCAAAAATAAAATAACACATCCTTTCTACAAGTGAATGCTCATTAAAGCAGCTGGAAGAAAAAAATCTGCCAATTTACATGCTCACTTTTGTAAATAGGAAGTGATTACAATCACGGCACCAATATCAAACTCATTAAACCCCACTAACTCCAGCCTTAAGTACCCCACTGAGTTCCCAAACCCCCGAATTAGCTGTTGACGGTTTCAAAAAAATCAGCAGTGATCTGGATGGAAATTTTGGCATCTGAGAGCATTATTGGGTATTAGGTAACAAAATTAAGAAGTGAATATTCCCTGGAAAAATGACAGCATACTTCTGCAAAGTCACATTTCCTCTTATTTTCATCCTTCTGTCATCTGCATCTCTTTCTTCCTGTTTCTTTCCCTCTCTCTTCTGGCCTGTGTGGGATCGAGTTAGTTTCTTTCATGTAAGACAAAAACATTGTATTGTTAATTTCTGTTGTTTTGACTGGTCCGTTTCTTCCCAGTCCCAACATTTTTCATTTTCCTGGGTATACTTTAATTTCTCCAATTTTCTTTTCTTCATGCATGTATGTCTAACACTGGAACAACAACAACAGCGGGTCTATGAACAACTTTCTCCTGCAAAAAAAAAAAAAAATNAAAAAAAAAAAAAAACTTTATTTCTTGCCTCTTCTAAACAGATGTATATGAAATTAAATTGTTTTATTTCTTTTCCTCAGTACAAAGAAACTAATTAGCACATATAAAACAGTAGGAAGGGCACTGATGGGAAGCTTTTAGTTATGTTCATGTTTCATTTGGTTCCCTCACAGACAAAATGGAAAAAGCAGATTTTTCTGCAGGCTATTTTGCATATGCCACATGTTCTCTGTTGGGGTTGAGTCCTTTTCAAGCAAAAAAGCCACATGATGCAGATTGCCTAAAAGCCTCTTGGCTATTCTAAATCATTGTAAAACACTGTATGAAGTGGATTATTGCTTTTCTAAAACATCAGCAACACACACTGGGTTGTGAGCGGCGACTGGAAAAAATGTTAAAATGTTTGTTTTATCTTCACAGTAAGTGGTAGGTACATCGCTAACCGAGCCAGCAGGAATCCCCAACGACTGTTTTAGTTTACTGACAGTAACTAAATGTGACTATAATGATGTAATTGTTGTGTGTGTATCTGTAAGCGGGCACCAAGTTTGACCTCTGACCTCCCAGAATGGGGCAAATAAAAAAAATCCCGTTCAAACATATAAAACATACTCAAGCAGAAATGCTATGACAGTCGTCTGGAGGTGCAATGGTCTGAATCCTTGCTCACATTACCAGAACCGGCCAAGTATTATATTCTTTTACAACAGAAATGGTCATTGCTCAAATAAATTAAAGAAAAAAATCTCATTCTTGTCTCAGTGGGGTCAAGTCCCCCATATCTCAAAGGGAGTGTCTTCACCTCCTCCTCCAGGTAAATATCATAAAAAGCAGAGAAATATCAGAGATGACTGAAAAAAGCAGAGATGGATGTGATATCTGGTGCAGCATTAAATCAATACATGATTACAGACATCAAGAAAAGGTTAGTGTGTGTGTGTGTCTGTGTGTGTGTGTGTGTGGNTCAGCTAGTACATGTATGTGTTTTTGCTTTAAAATGTCTGTATGATTGTGCACATGAGCGTTGTTGGTGGCTGTCAGTCTGCTTTTGTGCCAGATTTTTCACAATGCCCCCACAGATCAATACTGTGTCAGTGTGTGTGTGTGTGTGTGTGTGTGTGTGCGTGTGCGAAGTGGGATTCAGGGGAATTGAAACCAATAAAGTGTAAATCAGAGCAGACGTGTTTTACAGCCAGGTGATTTTTTGTTCTTTGAGGCAGTCTCATCTCATTCTCAAAGGAAGAAAATCAGCATGTTTCTGTTACATTTCCACCCAACATTTCCAGAAAACTACAAAAACAGGCTATCTTGTAATCGTGATGAAAAAGAAATGCACCAGGCTCCAAAATGTGCTCGTATCAAATAAAGACTAAAATCATACTTATATTTTTCATCTTTCATATAATTTTTTTTTTTTAACCTATTTTTCATGCTCGGACCTCTTTTCTTTCTTTTCTGGGAAAAAATAATTTTCCTCTGAGTTCCAAAGTGTAATATGTTTAACAACAGAAACCACAAAGCCTGTCTCGCCTCTTCTCTGTCTTGCTTTTGAAGCAATTACATCAGTGCCTATTCCTGCTTCCAAACGGTGGGCTGATGATTACATGTAATAGTTGAAACATATGAGACTTATATGGAAAGTAAAAGCTTGTAATAGCAGATGGAAAGCAAAGATGATGTATGGTGTTGGAGCATGGATGAAGAAATGATAAGATGTTGTGGCTATACTCATTTTCTAGTGTTTTATCATCTATTATGTCTCTCTTTGCCATTTTAATCGGGAAACCAGGTCTGAAGCCTGTTGTTTTTGCTGGAATTTGTTCTTCTTTCTTCTTCTTTATTTCTACTTACTACTTTTTTATATCTTGAAATCAATTTGAAAGACTATTGATAATTTGTTGTTTCTTAATGTAAACCTGTAAGCTTTTAGGAAGGAGGCGATTTGAGGTAACGAGTAGGAGGAGACGTGTTAGACTTAATGAGATCTTCAGAGATATGTGGAATGAATGTTGGGAATTCATTTGCTAACAGATGCTCATCTGTATCTCATCATCAGGATGATAATTCATATCTCGTTATTTTGAAGCAATTACACAAACCAGAACAGTCCTAATGGATTCTAATTCTGAGATGTGAAATCTATTGGCTCTCACTCTCTTCTTCTCAGTCATCATCTTCTTATTTCTCTCCTGGTATCTCCATTTCAATCACTTCTCCTCTTCTCCTCCTCCTCTCCCTTATCCTTTCATCCCTTCTGTATGTGAAATGTTAACATAAGACAAAGTATAGAGTTGTGGTACAAACTGTAGATTTATAATTAGCAACATGGTAGCGACAGGACAGTCACAGTCAAGTGCACGTATGTTGCATGTTAAGACATGACTTACAGTCAGTTATTTACATGTTTATAGTACAAATAAAATGTATTTTCCATATCCATTTTTTTATGTTGTGTGTCCACAAAACAGTGACAATGCACTAAATGCATTAAAAATAGTCTAAAAAAAACAAACAAACAAAAAAAAAAACGACCAAAAACAGAAAAAAGATGACACTTGGGAGGTCTTTAAGTATACACACACACACACACACACACACACACACACACACACACACACACACACACACACATTCAGGTTATTTTGCTTTAAAAGCATTTGCACGGATGGATGGGGAGAACTGTGACTGTCCACATGTGTGTATGCGATGGACAGAGGTGTCACTAGTAGAAAAAACATGAAGGGACAGAGAGAGAGAGAGAGAGAAAGAGAGAGAAGTGGAGATACACACAGACTGGGAGATGCAGAAAGCAAGGAGTTTTGTTTTTTTTAACTTAAAGGGTACTCCACTAGTTTTACATATTATATTGAGTTTATTGGTCCTGTGAAGCAAAATCAGTCATGTGAAAACAACTGTATAAAAGCTTTTGTAGCTTTAGAGGACGCCATGTAGAGTCACAGGAACTGACACTTATGACGTCACAAAGGTTACATTTGTTGGTGCTGAAGATGCCAAGTTTTAATACTAATATCAATCAATGAAGTTTGGTTGAATTTGCTAAAACATATGAGTAATTGTACTTTCTCTACTTTCTGACTTACTAACTCTGAAAGTGAGATGAAGAGAGAGAGAGAGAGAGAGAGAGAGAGAGACATTGTTGTAACTAACAGGACCACTGTGTCAGTGTCAGTGTGGCTCTTTTTAGCTGCTCAGTAATATCGATCTGTACTCTTATATCCTCTTAACTCTCACCTTGAGAGTGTGTGCTTGTGTGTCACATCTTTTTTTTTAATGAATGCTGTGTGTGTATGCATAGAGCTGTGTGTGTGTGTGCATATATGCAAATGTATTTCGTATGTCAAAATGCACCTTTAAATAGAACAACATGAAGCAAAGTGTGTTTGGTTGCAGGTTTGTGCATACAGTATGTATGTTCAAGTGTGTACACCTTCATGTCGGGGTTTCTGTGTGTGTGTTTGTGTGTGTGTGCGTGTGTGTGTGTGTGTGTGTGCATGTGTGTGTGTGCGTGTGCACATGTTCTTTGTTTTTGCAAGCTCATCCCCCCAGAGTCCCCTCTGTCCTCTCTCAGACAACCTGACTATTCTTGACAGCTTGGATACACACATGCATGCGCGTGCACACACACACCCTTGTCTTCTATATAGAGTGCTACAAGATATCTACAATCAAAATATTTTATAAAAACAGCCAATTCTTCTTCTTCTTCTTCTTCTTCTTCTTATTATTATTATTATTATTGTTATTATTATTATTATTATTTTGGTTTTAAAGGAGCATATCATGATTTTGCATGTTTGAGCCCAATATGCTACATTGCTGCCAACCATTTTCCAAAACTTACTCCTGGAGTGGTAAATTTTAGAATTGTTTTTCCTGCCTTCCAGACAGCCATTGGTTTCAGTTCATTCCAGCACACTATTAATATCAACTTGTAGAGACATGAAACATGCTTGAGATAGGTAATTTCTTAATGCAAACTGTATGCCGTTATTATTTTTGTCAAAGTTACTTAAGTTACCCGATCCAACACAGAGGTATGTGGAAGAAAACGTATTTCTCCACCAGGAAATATAGTCCCAGGAGAGGACAGCTTTTACCAGAGAAATTAAAACAACAGTGCCTTCTACAATCGTGTGTAAGTGTTAGCACTGTATCTTAAGTTGGGTGTATCATCTGAGCATTTAATTTTTGAAAGATTAAACCACGAAAAGCAAACTATGGCTTTATGTTTTGGGAATTGGTTGCTAGTAATGTAACTTGTATGCGGGTAGTATTTATTGAGCCAGTTATGGTCTCTGTTAATTGATGGCTCAGAAGAAACATAATACAAAATGCCGCTGCACGGCTCATCTCACGTCTCAAAATCTACTAGGAGATATGTTATTACTCCTATTTTACCTTCAGTTCACTGGCTTCCAGTTAATTTTAGAGTTCATTTTAAGATTCTTTTTTAGCCTTTAGAGCCGTGCATGGTCAGGCACCCCAGTACATCTCAGACCTTTTACAGTCTTATACCTCCAGGAGGTCCCTTAGGTCTTCAGGTCAGAGGTTACTGGAGACGTTTGAGAACTCATGGAGTTCGCGCCTTTCAGCTTGTTGCTCCAAAACTGTGGAATGAGCTTCCATTTTCCCTCCCTCCTTGATTTTGCACTGAAAAAAATGCTGCTTTGAATTTGCTTAATTTTTATATGTCAAGTGGTTATGCGAAATAAATTTACTTAGATTCCTCTATATATTTTTAAATTAAATGTATATATAATATTTATAAGTCATTTCATTGAAATTAAATTTGTAGTTTTAGCTAAAACAAATTGAGTACATTTCACTGAAATTTCCTTAGTCATTCAATGTTGAGTAAACTTAAACACATTTAGTTAGTTTGGCTCCATATTTTTGAGTAACTGTAGCTCAATCCAGTATAAATATTAAAATTAAGTGTAGTTTTTTGTTTTTTTTTAAACTTTGTTTTATTCAGGGGTAGTTCGCTGAGCACTAAATGCTTTTCACAGGAACGCCCTGCTCACAGACTCACATCTTTCTCACCTGGTGCCCAGGTAACCACAGACTCCACCTCTCATTCATTTCCCAACCCAGATTTCTGCTGCCAGTCCAAGGATTCAACCAGTAACTTGTCAGTCACCAGCTACTTCTCTAACCTTTAGGCATCACTGCCCATTTAACACAGTTCCATGTGTATACACATGGAAAAACTGATGCTGACCCCTTTTAGATGTTACATATAACAATTTAGTTGTATTTTACTGATTTTAAATGTGTTATTTTGTTCTGCTCAATATTTTTGATTAATTGGAATTAATAAAGATGATAATAGAGCTGTGACTTTTTTTTTTTCTAGTTTCTTGTAATTGAATAAAATTAGCACTTGGAGATATAATTCCCAGCTAATTCCCAAATAATATATAATAATAATATATAATTTCCAACTAATCAAAAATATTGAGCAGAACTAAATAACACATTGAAATCAATTAAATAGGCCAATTTTTTATATGTAACATCTAAAAAGGGTCAACATCAATTTTTTTCAGTGTGAGGTTCCTTTTAAAGGCATCTAAAGACTTTCTTTAGACAGGAATTTGGAGAGTATTTTAAATCTGTGGTATTGATGTTCTGTGTTCTTTGAATTTTCTTTTCTTTTGTTTGTTTTAAGTTATTTTATCTGATGTTATTTTAGCTGTGAAGTACTTTGTGACTTTGTCTATGAAGGTTACTATATAAGTAAATTTTACTTATTTACTTACAAAACCATAACATATGAAGATTGCATAACATATGAAGATGAGATTGCAATGTAAAGCAAGTTTAATAATAAATAAACATACTCTTAAAGTAAGCAAATGAAAAGAGCCACAAGGAACAAAAGAGGGGAAAGTGACTGGGCCATGCAGTGGGCTGTTGGATCCAGGCTTTTCCCCAACCAAAAGACACCAAAACTCACCTAACTAAACCAAAGACTGAAAATAGGACTACCGACAACTCCAGCCCTAAGAATAAACAATGTATGCAAGAACAAAACATGTGTGTGATAGTGTGGATCTCTCTCCACACTCCTCTCTCTCTCCCTTTGTCTCCTCTGCCAGAGCTCAGTTCAGGTGACCCTGATCCTCAGTCAGAGGCTCTGAGGAGAGAGGAGAGAAGACAGGTTATTCCCAATGATAGGAAGCAAAACCACCGGCATGTCCTTTAAATTTTAATGCTAAATGAAAAAGGAAAGCTGTGGGAATGTATACCCATGTAAACATTCAACTAATGTGGATTAGACATTGTCTAAAAAGTTTGGAAGGTTTGATACCATAAGGTGCTATGATTATTATTATTTTAATTAAACTTCTATCACACTGTTTTAGTTCACCGCCCGTCTACTTACGTACAATGTGAAAACATATTGTTATTCTACTCGACTTAGTCTTTATTTATGCAAATTGTTATTATCCATGTGTTATCATGCTGTGTGTGTTTGTGTCTCTGCATGATACGAGTGTGTGAGAATGAATTAGACTGTTTACATAAGTGTGTGTGTGTGTGTGTGTGTGTATGTGTGTGTGTGTGTGTGTGTGTGTGTGTGAGAGAGAGAGAGAGAGAGAGAGAGAGGAGTCTTTCTGGTATTGGTTGGTTGATTGGTCTATTATTTCAGGGCTTGTTAACATTTAACATGATGCATTTCTCAATTTATGTTATTTTAATTTGCTCTGTGTGTGTGTGTGTGTGTGTGTGTGTATGTGTGTGTGAGTGCATGTGCGCATGTGTGTAAAGATATTTAGTTAGTTTTGGATTTGGAGTCACAGCTGGAATCAAACAGCAGTGTGTTTCCTGAAATTGTATTGACTATATTTGCGTGTGTATGTGTGTGTGTCTGTGTGCGTGTATGTGATGAAACATTTATGTGAATGCTTTGTGTGAGTACACAGTATGTAAATGTGAATCAGACTATGCACAACAAAACTTGAAAATTTCTAAGTTAATTATATGATGAATTATTAAAGAGGTACAAAATTAAATGATGCATCTTAATAAAATAAAATATCAAGAAAATTTAAAAAAAAAGAATAAATAAGTCAGTAAATAAAATAATTAGCTTAAGAACCGGCAACTGATAAAAATATTTTTCACATCAATTTAACAGGTTGGTAACCGATGGCAACCCAGATCTGATAGCCAGTCACTATAAGCTAAACCAGATTAAAAAGACTTAAAACCTCTGTATGTGTGTGTGTGTGTGTGTGTGTGTGTGCGCGCAAGAGGGCACCAAGGTGTTGAAATTATGTGAATGGCCGATGGACTGCCAGGTTGGGGTGAAATATATACACACATAAACACACACATTTATACACAGTCATGCACACACAACAGTGTAGAACCACTGAGACACACACTTCAGAGTTGTCTTAAACTGAACTGACAGGGGTTGTCTGTGATGGTGCGTTACATCTCTGCGTTCAGCTGTCACACACACACACGCACACACACTGAAGGTAGGTGTTGGTTGTGGCTGACTGTGTCGGCCTGTGGTTCCACCTGGCATCATCTTGCCTCTACTTCTGTCTTTCTCTGTCTCCCCATTGCGACTAACACATCTCTGAAAGCTTCCTCTGTGTGTGTGTGTGTGTATGTGTGTGTGTGTGTGTGTGTGTGTGTATGTGTGTGTGAGTGCATGTGCGCATGTGTGTAAAGATATTTAGTTAGTTTTGGATTTGGAGTCACAGCTGGAATCAAACAGCAGTGTGTTTCCTGAAATTGTATTGACTATATTTGCGTGTGTATGTGTGTGTGTCTGTGTGCGTGTATGTGATGAAACATTTATGTGAATGCTTTGTGTGAGTACACAGTATGTAAATGTGAATCAGACTATGCACAACAAAACTTGAAAATTTCTAAGTTAATTATATGATGAATTATTAAAGAGGTACAAAATTAAATGATGCATCTTAATAAAATAAAATATCAAGAAAATTTAAAAAAAAGAATAAATAAGTCAGTAAATAAAATAATTAGCTTAAGAACCGGCAACTGATAAAAATATTTTTCACATCAATTTAACAGGTTGGTAACCGATGGCAACCCAGATCTGATAGCCAGTCACTATAAGCTAAACCAGATTAAAAAGACTTAAAACCTCTGTATGTGTGTGTGTGTGTGTGTGTGTGTGTGCGCGCAAGAGGGCACCAAGGTGTTGAAATTATGTGAATGGCCGATGGACTGCCAGGTTGGGGTGAAATATATACACACATAAACACACACATTTATACACAGTCATGCACACACAACAGTGTAGAACCACTGAGACACACACTTCAGAGTTGTCTTAAACTGAACTGACAGGGGTTGTCTGTGATGGTGCGTTACATCTCTGCGTTCAGCTGTCACACACACACACGCACACACACTGAAGGTAGGTGTTGGTTGTGGCTGACTGTGTCGGCCTGTGGTTCCACCTGGCATCATCTTGCCTCTACTTCTGTCTTTCTCTGTCTCCCCATTGCGACTAACACATCTCTGAAAGCTTCCTCTGTGTGTGTGTGTGTGTATGTGTGTGTGTGTGTGTGTGTGTGTGTGTGTGTGTGTGTGTGACTTAAAGTGACTTAAAAAGAAAGATTTCCTTTTTGCTGCCTCTCACGTCTCAGGAAGATGAAACAGTGAGGGGTCAACGATGCGGTTTGAATTACAGGGGAGTGGGCACATATGGCTGAGCTACCCTTCATGAAAGTTTCATTTGGTTTGTCCTGGTGGATCAGCATTCTACATGTAATATACACGTAATCATAGCACCCATGGGTGAAATGGTTGGGGCTTTTCCATGCTGCTTGTGCTGTCCCCACATTTCCTGTTACTCAACTGTCAACTGTCAAAAATAAGCAAAATGACAAGAAGCAACAAATAAAAGTTTAAGTTTTGAATAATCAACCATCTGCTCTTTTTTTTATTTCAAATGTAATTTATACTCTATGATTAATACTGCATCCAGTTAAAATCAAATCCCAAAGGGAACACAGCAGCCAAATTTTGCTCCTGAGAAAGTAAATCTAATCAGTTTCAGTTTCAGATCAGATGCTCTGGTAATAATGTGGTGTGTGTGTGTGTGTGTGTGTGTGTGTGTGTGTGTGTGTGTGTATGTGTCCATATAATATGTGTGCACCTCATTAAAGCTTTGACAAAGAGATGGACGGGTCCTTGGTTGGTATCCACTTTTATATCAAGGCCATTTGAGGTGTGCGTGCACGTGCGTCGGTCTATGCGTGTGTGTGTGTGTGTGGTCATAGCGGTCATTTGTTATATGGTAAGAAAAGAAAGAAGGCTATTACATTGACCCAGGGGACAAGACAAGGACACATGCATACACACAGAGGTAACACAAGGACAGGAACATCTTTAGATGGTGAAATCACTGAATTCACTAATTTTTCTTACTCGCATAAAATAAGTCACATTCCATCTTTTAAGGGAGATGAAACATGCGTTTGAATTTTCCCATTGTGGGTTAACATGTGCATTCCTTTGTGTCATGTCTGTTTTTACCATCCAAATTTATTTCCTATCTTTTAGTCATTGCTTGTGTTTATGACACTGTATGAATGAATGAATGAATATATTTTTATTAAGGTGTCATACACACTCATGTGCCCAGCCCACATGGGCTTACAAGACACCATTACACACATGCGGGATACTTCCATATAAACATATACATATATATACAATGATACCACAACTCAAAGAAAAATTACAGAAGAACAAACAAAAATTTTCCACAGTCATTGAACATATAACCCATCCTGCCTTCTCTTCCAGGCTTTTGAAACAAAATTAATTAACTTAAAAACCCCAAAACTAAACAGCCATTCCAATTTCTGATAATCCGTCCACCAAAATCTCTCTGGCTCTTTAACAAACATTTCATCAAACATTAAGCCTCTCAAATCATCATAGTAAGTACATTACAAAAGAAAGTGCATCTCATCCTCAACCTCTCCCAACCCACACAAATCACACAGTCTATTTTCCTCCTGTATATTTCTAAATCTACCGATTTCCACATTCAGAGGAAGGATGCCTGTATTTTTTTTACAGAGTTCAAACCGCCAGGCAAATGAATGCATTGATAGACAGACAGGTAGAGAGAGAGAGACAGGTAGCCAGAGGGTTAAGATTTAGGGATGTACAGACAAGAAGAGGATCCAAACAAGATTTGATCTCAGCGGACCCAGCCTGGAAGCAAAATTGTTTAATTGATTGCTAAACAGATAAACAGGGAGGAAAAAAAATAGCCTATCATATCCTCTAATTACCTCTGAGATTCCACCAGGGCCAAACCAGTTTCATACTGGTGTTAGAAGTGAGTCCAGCCAGCATGTCTCACTAGACCCTTGCTTCTGAAGTGCCAGAAGTGTCCCTTTTCATCTGTGTTTATACGCTAAGCCAGGAGAGCTTCCCCAGGCTGAAAAATAGTTTTATCAGAGAGAAGTGTAGCTATGTGTGTGTGTGTGTGTGTGTGTGTGTGTGTGTATATCTATCATCTATCATCTGCCCATGCTATTAGCCGTGAGTTGTTGTAATTTATAGTTTTGGTGTGATTACTTTCCCTCATCCTGCCTTGTCTATTTCTGTGTCAGATTTTCTAACTTTCCCAGAATCCATTTCGACCATTCCTGATGGCAATGACATGCCCGGGCACTCTAAGGGGCCAAAAAGAAAAAAAATAGGCACCATTTTTACACACAGGGCTGGATTAGGGTTAGGGCTCCTTTGGGCCCTAAGGTCACATCAGAATGACATTTGACACTAACTAGAGGAGCACCGGAGTGTTTTGTAACATTAGTGTGAAAATGAAGCATGGCTTCATCCCAGGAAACAGACATATCATCATTAAATAACAGCGTCTAAAAAAGGCCAGGTAGAGCGAAAAGGGCAGGGACATTTCCATTTTTGCAGGGAGGATGACAGATGTTTTGTTCCCTGATTGTGAAAAAGGCCAACGAATGTTGTAAGTAGGATGGATTATTGTTTCTTAGTGAGGATTTGTTTTAACAAATTTATTGTAACTAATTTTCAATTTATTGCACCAATTAGGGAAGCAGCTGTAATTTTATAATTACATCCATGGTTTTTGTATCAAAGCATTTATGTTTTTGTTTTTTTTTTGCAGTTGATTGAGACAGGGACCTGTTTTACTCTGCACTGTACCAAATGTGGATTTTGGAAAATAAGACAAAGACTGTCTATATTTGCCAAGTAGCACAATCAAGGTTACTAGTATGTACAGACCACACAATTCATGTTTGATTATATCAGTGATTGACAAGTTGGTATTGATGCACAACTTGATTTGTATTTATGATCTTACCGTTATATGTGTGTATGAGTATTAATAATCTGAAGACTGAAGTTATATTTCTTATCAGGAGTCACTTGATCAACAGTGAAACATTTAATCTATGCACACTTTCAATGTAAGGCAGCAAGAAAGAAACAGTTGAAGTGGAAACGGTGAAATCTGATCCAACCCTTCAAATAAGAAGCAAAGATGGAGCTTGGATAGCCTGTAATGATCCAAACTTTCTGAATCAGAACAGATGATTCTAGTGATCAACACCACTGACCTTAAGATATTTTGTATTTAAACAAAATTAAAGGGTTGGTAGGCCTCGTTAGAAGGTGTGTCGACATCCAGCTAAATAGTGAGACAGGCAGGTTGGTAGGTAAGGAGACAGGTTCTTCTGCACAAGGGCAGATTGAGCAAGACACAAGATCAGACAGATACTGTACATAGCTGGAGGTCAGCATTGTTTGAAGGAAGACAAAGACTCAGAGCTGGTGAGAAAGTATACTCTCTCTCTCTCTCTCTCTCTCTCTCTCTCTCTCTCTCTTTCTCTCTGTCTCTCTGTGTATGCACCAGAGGACAGTGTAATATTGTTTTGGAGCCTTGTGTTTGGGATGGAGCTAACACCTGAATGAACCTGTCACTGCAGACACATTGCTTTTTCAGCTCCAGCGATTACACTTCACCCAAACACGCTCCACACTTTCTGGGTGGTTCTTCACTTGTATGTGTGAAAAAAAAGAGAGAGATGGAGAGACGGGTGCGCTTTTTTGTGCACTGCATATGTCTGTAAGTGTGAGAGAGACAGGAACAGAGAGATAGTGACAATGTGTGTGTGTGTGTGTGTGTGTGTGTGTGTGTGTGTGTGTGCGCGCGCGCAAGTGTTTTTGATGCTCTTTTATGGTTGCCTTTATGCCTGCTTGCTTTCCTTCTGTTCTCTGACTTTTTCTTCACTTTTGCTTGCTCCTCTTTCTCTTTTGTACTGTTTTCCTCCTTCCCCCCCTCCTTTTACTTGTAATATCTAAAGAACCCTTGCCATTTCAACAAATAACAATCAATCAAATCTTTTGAGGTGTTCTTGAGCAAGGCATTTATTCCATAATTTATGCAGCAGAGGAGTGTGATTGCAGTGATGTCAATACACGTTACTAAGTGAGTGTTTCTGGAAAGATCTGACTCGACTTTCAGCAAATGATTTAATATGCGAAAATAAAGAAAACAACGAAACCATTGTTTCAGTTAGAAAGATACTACAAGATGTTAGTGGAAAGAAAGAGACAGATGCAGACAGATGGTAAGAGAGACAGGAAGAAAAGTGTGATGGAGGGATTTGAAAGAGGTCAAGGGGAGCTGACACCCATCAGTTTTCTCTCCTCCATCCCTCTGTGCAACACATCACTCACCCATTCACAAAAGACACACACCAGATATCACAGACCCTCATCAATTGGTTTTGTCATGACCTTTAGCCCCTTTTATCTTCGTGTACGTGTGTGTGTTTGTGTGTGTACGTGTGCATGCTTGTAAGACAAGTGGTCAGAGACGGATTTGAAAATCAGTTTACAGTAGCTTACTTTTTTCTTTCAAATTTGTGTTCCACTTGCCTTTATATACAGTGTATATGTGTGTGTGTGTGTGTGCAAGCTTGTAAGACAAATACTCAGAGATGGACTTGAAAATCAGTTTACAGCAGCTGACATTTTCTTTCAAATTTGTGTTCCACTTGCCTTTGAGAGAGAGAGAGAGAGAGAGAGAGAGAATTTNTTTGAGAGAGAGAGAGAGAGAGAGAGAGAGAGAGAGAGAGAATTTTATCAGATAAAAGTCTTTTTTTTTATTTGTAAACCTTGAGTTAATAAATTTAGACCACCTTTCTTGAAGTGTGGCCACTGGATTGTGATGTTTTTAAATGTTTAGCTCCAAAATCCCCACCTGAAGACATTTTCTGTTGCACTTATTGTGAACTGAGTGGGTATATTTCACTGCTATCTTGACCATAAAAAATGTACTGCCATGTTACAGCTAGTTTTTTTTTTTTTTTTTTTNTTTTTTTTTTTTTTTTTTGATTTAATGGCTGCTGTGTCTTTTCATTTTTTCCTCTGACATAGCATATTTTTTTTTTCCTGCGTTGTGTGGATATGTGTTTTATTATGAATGTATTATTCAGGTGAACATGCATCATGCCATTTTGTCATGTGCAGTTTTCCTCCTTCTTTCTTGCATTTTGCCATTTAAAAAAAAAAAATCAATCTAATAAGAATATGGAAAAACTCTCACTTTCTAGGACACTTTTTTTTTTTTTTTTTTTTTTTTTTTTTTTTTTTTTTTTTTTTTTTTAGTTTTATTAAAATATTTTAAAATTGAGTTTTCTGGGGTGCACAAAACCCACCGCAAAACCCGTATCCCCAGCTCGGTCATGTGTCCTATACTATACAATTTTTGTGTCCTTGGATGTCCTGGCAGACACATCTTATTATTGTCACTGCACAAGCAATTGATCAGTTGGATGCCTACATGGCAAGATGGGAGGAGAAAACGTGAGCCTCCCATGCGATACACCCTCCCTGAAAAAGCCCAACTGTAGCAGCTGAAAAGAGGCAGGACACATCAGGGAGGTAACATGTGGCTGTCTATATTCCTCTCCAGGTAATAATGGGGAGTGCAATAGCATGGGAATTTGGACATGACAAACTGGGGAGAAAACAAAGGAAAGCAGGCAGTAATTTAGCAAGCATATAATAAAAGCAAGACTTCTATAATAGCTGCATCTAAGGCTGGATTTACACGACAAGTCTGTATGCTCAATTCTGATCTTTTGCCTATGTCCAATTTTTTTGTTCAGCGCATTTACACTTTCTTTTTTTAAGCAGCTCATATCTTTTTTTTTCATATCTGATAACTGCATTTACACAGCTGTGACCTGTAGCAGCCAGGATGCAGCTGCACATGCGCACATTTCTGAGACAGATGTAAACAAAATGCTTCATTGGATGAGAGAACTTTTCAAAAAATATGATCAGCAGGTTAGAAACTTTCAAATGCAGAGAGAAACATCTGATATGTTGTTTATCTCTCCCATTGGGACACATATTTTCATCAGTTAATCACAGAGGAGAAGTGGGTGGAGTTGGACTTTCGCTGCTGTAACGTGGCCTATTATCACACACTAACACATCTATTTGACGTAAACACACAACAGTAGTCTAATATAGTATGTCCTCCATTTCTATTTACAGAGAGTGGTCATTGTGTTGATTGCTTACATTATCATGTGGATATGGTAGAACATGATGGAGGAGTTGGAATGGGAAGGAAATTCTGATCTGTGTTTTAGATAGCAGTCACATTGGTGGATATCCGATATTGTATCTGATTTATTTCCACATATGCAAGTGGCCCAAATTGGATTTGAGAATATCTGATTCCATGTGGCTTTTTACCATTTACATCTTCAGGAAGCGTATCCGATGCATGTCACTTGTGAGCAAAAGGTCAGAATCAGGTTGCATGTGCGTGGTAGTGTAAATCCAGCCAAAGTGACTTAAAATCAGGGCTACATCAGAGTTGGGCTTTGTTACTTTACATCAGTGACAATACCAGCAAGGAAGTCAAGGATCAGAACGATATCACACTGATAACGTAAGACTGCAAAATGCTAGAAATAAGTACTGAAACAAATGTTATTTTATTCTTCAAAAGCATATTAGGACAGGCATAGGATGAGGATAATATTTCCTTTATCCTTCAAGATGCCCCACCCACAATTCATTTTGCTTCTATATACAGAACCAACACTAACAATGATGTCATTGGCTCAGGATGTAGTCAAAATGGACACAAAGTATATAGGAGCTAAATGAAATATGAGCTAAAGAAAGGTACACAAAGGCTTTTTTTTTTAATTAAAGATGAGAGGATTGAACAGGAATAAAAGGTAGACAGGATGTGATTCTGTTATGCAGCAGATGGAACCAGGACGCTGAGGGACAGAGAGGCAAAGCAGGTAACGACAGTCTGCTTGCAATATTATGAGGGTATGATGGTGCTGCAAAAAGTTGACATATTTCTTGGTTTTCAACAATCTCACTGTGTTTCGTCCTCTGGGTGTCTCTAAAGGGGAAGTGGAAAACTGTAACATAAAGGTATAAATGGCAAAGGAAATAAAGTAATGAAACAGGCAATTAAACAATGAGGCAACAAAGCTCTTAAAGTAGTCAACCAAAAAGATGTTGGGTTTTAATGTTTAAAGAATTAGACAAAGAAGCTGTAGAGCTTCAGGGTAGCCAAGGCCAAAATAACAAAAATAAAAACAATCTTGTCTGGAGCACAACAGCTAACCTACACCCAGAAAAAGAAAAGACAATGCTAAACTCCCTAACTGGCCAAAAAAATGGGAGAAAAAGTCACTAGAGAAAATAAATGGCAGCTCACCCCAACCAAGCTTTCTTTCACAAAATCATATAACAATTGTAGAGAACCAAGTCAAAAAGGAACAGGTCAAAAAACAGGACAGCATACAGGTGGCTCAAAGACAGATGGAAAGAGGGGGGCAGGCTGAAGATTCCTCCTGCATTTGTACTGTGAGGCTGATGGCAAACTCAGCTCAGGCGCTCTAGCCCTGCATCCACCAATCCTGGCCAACCGCACCTCTCCACCACTTAATCAATCAAACCTGCAGACTGAGAGGAAAGAATGTGCCAGTAGGAAGTTACTTATAGTTACTCATAGTTACTATCCTGGTTTTATGAATTTTGTATTGCTAAAATCTTGTACTGTCTAAGCTATGATTTGGTAATGTATCAGGGAGCCATTAATGGTCACCCCTCTTATTGTTAAAATGAATCAAGTAGAAATGAGGTTGAAAGCATTGCCTTGGGACAGTATGAATATCCAAAATGTTAGTGGTGTAAAGAGAATAAAGTTTACAGTTAAATATACATTAAAAAAACAGAAACATAAAGTGGCATTCATTAAGCTATAAAATGTGTTATTATCTTTGGATGAAATGATTTCAGTTTCTCTTTCTCTCCCACATCCATTAACAAAAACACACAGTTTAGATATAGTCAGTGTTTAACATGTAGCAATCAACTAAAACTACTTTCAGTTTTACAGTTATCATCATGATCATTGTCATCGCCATCATAAATGCTTAGCATGGATGTAAACTACAGTCTGTCAGCTCTGCCTGTTGTAACAGGATTACAGATACCAGAGCCACATTGATCTGTTAATTTTGCTCTGTTCTCTAGGTTGCCAAGCCCATCCTATGAGGTGATGCAGCTGGACTTTGAGGTAGATAATGTGATCAACCTAGTGCCCACCCAAACTCTGCACTGGAACGTTGAGTACTCATCTGGCACACAGACGACTGCTACGCAAACAGAGAAAGTCTCACATCTCTATGTCAGCAACGCCGACATACAGGGCATCGTACCACTGGCTGAGGTAAGAGATAATAGATGATCATATACATGAAGACAAATGTGTATATATATATATAGGGAGGGATTCATAAAAACTCATGATAACTACACAGCTTCACACTAAATAAATGCAGTGATAATTGAAGCTCATTCATAAAGCTTCCCATATATTAATCAGCGCACCAGTGTCCTGTTAAGGTAGCATTGTTGTAAGGTGTATCACAGGTAAAAGCCAATGAAGATCAACTTGAATATGAGCCATTATATATGAGTCACATTTTATACTGCTTCATCTGGTGTTGAAGTGACATTGACATGTTAATCAGCAAAGGAAACAAAACTTCTGCTTTAAAGCATCACACTTTCATGTGATTGCTGTGCACAATGTGTGTGTATGTGTGTGTGTGTGTGTGTGTGTGTGTNGAGAGAGAGAGAGAGAGAGAGAGAGAGAGAGAGAGAGAGAGAGACGCAGAGCGTAGCAGATGAGAAGGCTCAGCGCCATGAGAACATGCGCAAGATCGGATCAAAACTCACCATTTAAATAAACTACTGATCAGCTGAGTGGGCTTATCAATCCAATTTATTGATCACTAACACACGGGAGGCAAATACTGTTTAAAACGGCACCCAGATTTCATACCACTGAAATTCACCACCAGAATGAAACACGTCTTAATTCTTGCGTGATGGTGTGTTTAATGAATAATAATATTGCCTCTTTCAAGGCAAACGCTAAAAGATGCCGGTAACAGGCATTTATGAATGAGGGAACATGGTAGCATGATGATATTTGCCCATATCAACACGGTAAGTCTTACGCCAACCTTTATGAATCTGGCCCATTGTCGTCTTTCTCCTGCATCTCTTCTCTCTCTCTCTCTCTCATTCTTGCTCTCTCTCACATTACCTTCTCTCTTTTTTCCTCTCCTCCTTCTTCTCTTCTTTATCTCTATGTCCCAACCAACCTTCAGGCTGACACTGCTAACCCGGCTCTTTACTTCAGGGTGATCAAACTGTAAAGGTCAGCTTGTTTACCCCCTCCTGTTGCTACAAGCCTCCTGGTCACACAAACACACACACAAGTAGATATGCGTGAGTGGGTTTCATCCTTGCAGGGTTCAAATGACAAGACTGACATTTGCAATTGCAAACATCTAGTAAAAGCTTCCTCTTGTGTACTGAATGTGTCATGCAGGCAGGTGTCTCTCCTGCTGAGACATTTTGGTCTTTCTGTCTTAAAACACTGTCAGCACTTCCACTGCTCCTACCCTGTTATTAAAATTAACAATACAAAGCATGGATGCACAACTAAAAATGTTGTTGTGGCACATTAGTGACATGATCACCAATAATGGCTCACCATTATAAATGATCACCTAGAATTTAGCATTTGCTGGCATATAATTAGCCAAGGAATATACGCTTAAAGACTGAAAGGTCATATGGGGATGGAATTTAAAAAAAAATCCAAACAAAAATAAAACATCAAACCATCTAAATTGATGTTAAATGCTTGCCTCTTAACCCCTTCTTAAGCCAGTACACAAACAGTAATTTGCAGGTCATCACCTGGTCAGACACACACACACACACACACACAGAGTTGAACACACAAAACACCCCCGACATTGCTACTCTCATTGAAGTAACCATAAGTACCTCAGGCTTAATGCGGACGCTTTTCAAAACTTTCCCAGTTCCATTTCCCCAGAGGAAGGGCTAATCTGGCCTGATACCCCTGCTTCAAAACAGCAAAGCCCTAGTGAGGAAACCCAATTTTGTCCAGGGCTTCTGAAACCCCTCTCTCTTTCACATGGAGGAAAAAGCAGGCCAGAAACCATCATTTTGGTGCCTTTCTAAAGATAGTTCTTTTGGGAATTTGCTGACTCTTTTTGAAGGGGCAGTGTGAATAGATCTGCGACACTAGTAATGTCTTGTCACATTTCCTATATATAAGTTTAAATGAAATTACAATGAGTTCAAAACAGAGAGATTGCCATGCCCAAGGCACTGTGTCCATTTACAGTGAGAGGCGAAACTGTGATGCAAAATTACGAATCTTAGTAAAGGAAATCTTCAATTGCTGAACTGCCACTGATAAGACATTTTGATATAACACATGTAAAGGAGACAGACAAATATTTGTTTGAACTCAGGACCTTCTTGCTGTACGGCAACACTGACCTAACCATTGAGCCCCCGTGTCTCCTGTAGGTGTACTTCATGATTGTGGAAGTGACTGTGATTCCCCAAGTGCTTTTATTGAGTTGGCAGTAGTGAGGTGTCCTTGATCCCAGTAAAGACCATTTGAAATTAACACGGGTTTTATATCACAGTTTCGAATATGTGTGCCCCATCTCAAAGAACTGCACACACATTATAATCAAAAGAAAACAAGAAAGCTTGTTAACGAGTTTCCTGGTTACCACAGGAGTTGGCATGGCAACCAATGAAGTAATGCAAGACCTTTATGCAAAATTATATTGGAACACCATTGGAACATATTTTCACCTTATTGCTTGCCTGCAAATCTGCAATGCGTAATACTCTGTTGAAAACTGTCCCATTTTGTTCTTCTTTTTTTGTTTTTCCCCACAAAGAGAGTCCCTTTTACACCCATTTCATCACGCAGATTTCTGTCCCAAATCGGTCCATTATCCAGTTTGTAATTGTTGGTGTGGCAGCAGTATTGTAATCAAAACCAATCCAGTGGTATTGCTACTGACTCTGAGTCACCCTTTGCAGCAGTCAGTCCCAAAAATGGAGTCCAGGGACACTCAGGGGTCCTTGAATGCTTCCAGCAGCTGTTTGAGCAAAATCTAAAGTTCAGATAAAGCCATAGTTCTGATCAGAAGTATCTCTTTCCATACTTACCTTGGATGATTTTTGTCATCTTGGTATTTTAGAGATAGATGACAAAAATCTTCTCAAATGCGGCAAATTTGTAGTCACAAAACCTTCACACATATACATAGCCACACACACACACACACACACACACACACACACACACACACACACACACACACACACACACAGAGAGCTATAAATGCACACCGAGTCTCACCTTGTCCCCCTCTATCTCTTTTCCTCCCTCTCCTTTGGGTAAAAGCATCAAAATAGCTGCTATTACTAGCCATTTGGGCCTCCTGATTTGTTTACAGGAACTGCCGACCAGGTGTTGATTGTTGGTTGGTTGTTTAAGGTGTCTGTCACTGAGAGGGGTCAGTGTGAGATGTCGCCAAGATGAAAGCTTCAACTTATTTGGGTTCTTAAGCACTGAAAAAAGAGGGAATGATATTACTAGCTGGAATCTTCAAAGAGAGCTGGATGTAAAAGCATTTCTCAGTCTTTCTATCTTCCCAAACTGATCTGAGGATGGGAACACAGCTTAATATCATGTTGTAAAAGGCAGGACCTCTTACAGCAGGTACATATAAACTGACTCAAAACTAAAGTTCACAAGTAATTGCATCAGGAGCACTCAGCGTTGGCTTTGAAACATAATTCTCTGTCTGATCTGCTTGGGTGATTCAATACAGCCATCAACCATCTCCCAAATCAGAAGTCAGCTTTTGATTGTTGCCTATTTTAGAAGGCAACAGTGAAAACCAGAACACTGACTGTCATTATAGAGCCCTCCAACATTTTCCTTCTAATTTCAAATATCCATTAAGGTTCTGGTCTCTTGGCTGAGCAGGAAAGAAAGAGGCCCTCTTCAGGAAACGAGGGATTATTAGGAGTAATTTGCCTCCTGCGGTGGCTGAAAAATTGGTGTCATCTTTTAGAGAGGAGAGATGGAAAGAGAGATGGAGAGAGAGAAACAGACGCACCAAAAACAGAAACAGGAAAAGAAAGACAGACACAGGGAGAGAGGCCTGAAGGCTTTGCCACTTCTTTAAATAATCAATTTTTTGATTGCCACATGCTCTCAAAGAGAAATTTAAAGAAAATGACAATTTATAAGAAAATATTAGAGGAAAAGAAATAAACCATTCATTTGGTGAATCAATGTTTCAGATATATGCCTGGTTTAAAAGATTGTACACAAGATTCATCATTTCCAGAGGCAGCTAATTCACCACGATTCACTCCACACAGCAAACGACAGTGACCTATTCATAAACCTTTGATTGTTTTGTCCCATACTGAATGTGTCCCCACAGCAAGAGCCACAGATTATGTCAGCATGTATCTTCATAGGATTTTACAACATGCTAGGATAAAACCACAGATCTGAGAGACAAATTCTTTATGAAATTCAACAAGGATCGATACAGTCAAAAACTGATCTCGGGCAAAATTCTGTTTCTCGTGTGTGTGTGTGTGTGTGTGTGTGTGAGAGAGAGAGAGAGAGATCTAAAATGTTGGCCAGAGAAGTGTGGAACCATTAATTATAATACTTTAACAAGGTGCCACTAGCCCACACATAATTTTACCTGAAGTAGTTAACCCAAGTCAGGGAACCACATTAGCATTGGCAGCTAACACTAATCCCAAAACACATCTGCTAATTCCACCTAAAGGAAGGGAATAATTCAAGTAATATGTTGTTTTATTTGCATGAACATGAATTCATATGTTGTTGAAAATGCCAGATTAAGACAAACATGGCTGTGAAACAGAGGCAAACAGTGTAACGTCAGCAGCATTTCAGTGAAAAATGCATCCTTGAAGATGTGGTGCTGAAAATGTTGGCCTGTTTATCATAGCTCATTGTTTACAGGAGTTTCCCTTAAAAAAAAAAAAAAAAAAAAAATAGAATGATTGTCATTAGACGTGAGGAAAATATTTTTTCCTAATTTAGCTTCTACTGAAAAATCATTCATCTTTTCATGTATAATTAAAAATGCTAAATTTTATTAAATTTGAGCTGAACTGACACTGAATTGCAGCTGAATTAAACTGGATCATCTTTGAATCACCTTGTATAGAATCTTAAAATTGATCTGTAATACTTTTGTATCTGATGTAGACCATGAATCTAAATGCATGTCAAAATGTCCTACAGGAATACAGACACATGTCTAGCTAAAAGGTTACATGTACTACATAAAAGAGATCTATACATAACTGAACAGATTTTGACATTTCAAATAAAAAGTTCAAAGACTTGCCATCAGGCAACAAAAGAATACATGGCTGCTAACTCTAATATAGTTCCACCACCCCACCCCTGGCTATATTTTATATGTTGTATTTTAAATTGTCTACAGACTGTCCAAAAAGGAAAATCAAGCTTATATATTCTTACTTATGATAACGAAATGTATGATGGAGGGAGGATCTACTAAAATATGAGGAATAATCATAAAACCCAGGTAAAAGCTACAAGTCAAATCCATAAATTGTCCTCTTTCTGTTAGAAAACTAAACAAAATAAGGTGGAATTTGTAATCAGATGTTGTACAAACACAAACTGATGCAGATCCAGTGACGACGTTTATGACTAAGGTCTATGGGCAAGCAAACAAGCCATTACAAATAAACAGTATACAGTATACTTGTAGACTTGGGGAAAACTAACAATTAGAAATTCTCTCATCGTGGCCCATACTGTATTCTAATAGGCCAAAAATACATGATTGTCAGTCTGCACAACATTCTTATATCAGCCCAAGTTTCAGCACCAAGGATGACGGCACATTGTTCAAAACACAGAGCAGTGGGTCCTACTCAGGACTTTAATTTGTGTTCATGTTAACTTGGTAGTAATTCTTACAAAGAAAAATGGCCTTCACAGATAGATCAATCAATAAATCTTTGAATTCAGAAAACAATATAATTGGAGGTGAAAGAGCGAGGAAAAAAAAAAACAATCCACATTTTAGCCAGGGGAAAACAGAATGAGAGCCGAGGTCAGAAAAGGATATATGCTATATTTCTGCTGCTACTGCTACTGCTTCTACTGCTATATTTCTCTTGCTTTTACAGATAATTTAGCAGCAGAAAAACTGGATGAATGCTGTTGTTTTATGTTTCCTACAAGCGCTATTACACACCTCTGCTTGGAGTGAACCACAGGCTGTTTCACAACATCTCAGAAACACAGAGACCGAGATCAAAGTATTATTTTCTACAAAGTCAGCATGCTTGTAATACATGAATTTGAAATGTGTGTTCTCAATTTTTTCATGGAATTCTTTTTCTGAACAACCATGCCAACAAAGTAGATTAAGATTAAATTGTCTGTCCCTATGTGTCAGCCCTGCGATAGACTGGCGATCTGTCCAGGGTGTACCCCGCTTCTCGCCCTATGACCGCTGGGATAGGCTCCAGCCCCCCTGTGACCCTTAACAGGACAAACGGGTTAGAAAATGGATGGATGGATGGATGAAAATTGAATTGGGGTTGATAGAGAAGGAGGGAGAGAGAAAATTTCTTGACCATTACTATGTTGTGCCTGATTTCTGTTAATGTCTTTTTTTTTTTTTTTTTTTTACTTTTCTCTTCAGAACCTCTCCTGCTATATCTGCTCATTTTTTTCATATATACTTTAATCCAATGTGCTAGAATTATTGTTTTTGGGAGTAAGAGTAGCTCTTGTGTGTCCAAGAGGAGAACATGGACTAGGAAAACATTTTTCTTCTTTTCTGTACTGTTCTGGTATCAGATCATTTGTTTTATCATTCCTTTTACATCCCATCCATCCATCTTCATCCACTTACTCTGATCTCTCTCTCCTCTGTCCTCCTCTTCATCTGTTCTCCCTTTATTCATCTCTTTATCCTCTCCTTCTCTTCCCCCTCTCCATCCTCAGTCTCCCTTCTCCCTATCCTTTAGTCTATTCCCTCCTCTCTCTCTCTCTCTCTCTCTCTCTCTCTCTCTCTCTCTCAGAGTTTAATATCTCTCCAAGGCGTTGCCATGTAATTAATTCTTAATTGGAACACTTGTTTATCTTTGTTGCTTGAAGATGCCAATGAGTTCCCCTTCTCAATGGGATGTGTACACGTGCACAGACCTCTTAGTAGTGCAGTTATGCAAACTGGATGCTTAATTTGCCTCCTCTGATTGGTCCTATGTAAAAGGAAGTAAGTGAGTAGGAAGAGGAGACAGGAAAATACATGCAAACACACAGTTTTTAGACAATTACAGATTTACCTGGTTAATGTGTTTATTTTAACACAGCATGCTCTCACATCGGCACCCTGCCATTTTATTTTGTTTTCTCACTCCCTGTATTTCTGCTTTTTTTTTCTCTCTCTTTCCAAGTATAGGCAGTGGACTAAGTAACTGAGGGAAGTAAATCATTTACCTTTACACTAACAAGGTCACTGTGTAATGAAACACAAGCTCTGTCAAATTCTGTCAGTCTCTTAATTTATTTTGTTGGCATATTTGCCTGTGTTTTGTTCAGGAAAAAAAAAAGTAATTTCCTGATTTCCTCTGATCACTAATTGAATCAAACTATCAAGGAGAGGAGAAAAAGTAAGCATAATGACCCACCCCTTTGGCAAATAGTGTCTTTAACCCTTTAGTATGCAGAAAAGTTATTTTAAAGTCAAATTATGATAGATTGCTTTTGGTAGTTTCTGTAATATTCATTCAAAGGACGCACACTAGGGAAAATTTCACTGTGACTCCAGATTTTGTGTGTGCGTGTGTCTGTGTGTGTGTGTGTGTGTGTGTGTNAGAGAGAGAGAGAGAGAGAGAGAGAGAGAGAGAGATGTGTGAAACTTGTAAGAACGTTCTGAATGAAGCTGGCTGAGTTATAAGGGTGGAGGAGGGCACCAACCTTACTTTCTGACAGAATGCTGAAATATTGAGGTGGTATAGATGCATGTAAAGTCAATGAACCAAGCAAGATAAAGGCAAATTTCCTCTAAGCAACGTTTTGAGATTAAAAAGCCTTTGCTCTTCTTTAAATTTTCAACTTTAGCAAGACATTTGCCTGACTTAATGCAAATGCCAATCATCCTCATGCAGAGCTCTATTTAAAGAGGCAAACATCGCCGCTGCTTTGCGGCCCGTAATGCAGATCAATGATGTCTGCACAAAAAGTTTAGTAAAGCTACACTCCAAACTTCACAAACAACACATATCATAATGTCTGTGATGGATGGATGGAGAAAAATAATGAACAACCTAAAAAGAAACACAAGGGACAAAATTAGTTTTATGTGTTGTGTGAAAGGAGAAACAGTGAGAACATCAGCTGCTAAAATGCTTCAGTTGTTATTCATATCTTACATAGTTAAAGAAACCAGAGTGCTGTCTAGCCCAGGGCTAAAGTATGATCCTGGTGCAGGTGTCCTGTGGGGGGGGTTATTATGTTATTCAGCAAGAAATAAATTAATTTCACAATAACATCATTCACTACAAATATTTTATAGCAGAGAATGTAAAGGAATGATTGATGCATTCAGTTTAACTCTGGAAATACTACCTCACCAAACATAGTGTAGGCAGCAGAGCGTGTGAACAGAGCAGATTGGGCGCGAGCAGGGAGTGGAACAAGCCAAATTAATGGAGTACCGATCCAGTTCCACTCAAGTCTTATAAGCATGCACTATAGCCTACTTCCCGATGTGAAACACTCATCTTGATTTAGTCATCAGTACTACAAAAACTTGGAGTGATAAAAGTGTTTCACAAAAGCCACTGTAAGCCACTGTTGAAGTGCCAAATTGTCATGGGAAATTTGTCACCACAGGTAAAAGATTCCTTATGAAAGCTAAAATGACATAAACAAGAAAGAAAGATATCACATTATTATTATTATGATGATTGTATCCACAATTAAAATGGCACTACTAGTGTACTGTAACATGCAGTTTTACTGTATCATTATTAGATGATTGAGAGCTAGGTCTCTAGCTTGATGTTCAAGAGTTCAAGTAAAAAATGTGACACAAAAAGATCAATGTTGGAAAATTGGGATATCAGAATTAAGCCTATGGAGCAATTTAGGATGGGGATCATTTTTTTCACCTCTATGCAGGGAGTCGTAGTTGTTTGGGAAAATCATAAGTGGTGGAGTGGCCTCAGCTTTGTGAGTTGAGAGCGGATTTACATCTGCTCAACTCCACTCACATGCTCTGATAGGCAAAAGTTACAGTCTGCTGGTGATTTCAGTGAACTTTTACAGAAAGAGAATGAACTAATGAGTATAAGTTATTATGTAGTCTGAAAATCTGCATGTGAATCAATAATTTAAGATTTCTACTGTATATATTCTTACATTAACCATGACAAAAGTCCTCCTGTACATGACACTTCTGGTAATTGTTAGGGCCATTGGGCAAATATGGATTTATGTTTTAAAATGTAAGCAACACTGACTAGAGCAGATTCAGAATAAGAATAGAGATGCAGATGGAGAGATAAAAAGAAACAGAAATGGGGGAGAGTGCAGAAAGCATTTTCTTTCTGAGAAACATTTACTGATTTTACTTGCTTCTTTTGAGGAACCAAAAGCAGAAATTAAAACATTCTGTTTTATTTCATTTCTCTTTCGCTTCATTAATTCACACTTGAGAGGTGCTTAATCCAGCAGCTAAAACAGCCATACTAATGCAGTTGGGAGTTGAGTGCCATGCTCAGTGGCACATGAACAGTGATCTAGAGGAGAGAGAAGAGTCTTGCCAGAAAGGGAATGGCCATGGGGGTTCAAAGTGACAGCTCTTTTATTACAAACCCTATGTGTTCTTATTTTCAGGCATACCGCTGCTCCACAAATGAAAATACAAATGGGAACAAATGAGTAAGCAAGCAGACAAAGAACATGAATGAGAGGATGGATAGAAATATAACAAATATAAGAAAGTATATTCTGCTTTACATGAGGTTACCCTATGAGGTGACAGAAGAAAATAATTCAGAAATGGGCTGGATAGGGGGTGGGGGGAACAGAGGGATAAAGGGAGGAGGAATAGATAGGTTAAATGGATAGATACAGACAAAAGAGAGAATAGATTTGGGAGAGAGGGAGGAGTTTGACTAATTAATAGTATCAACAAAGAGACAGGGGAAGAGAGGGAGGAAGAAATAAAGGGGGGGAGGGAGAGAGCAGAAAAGGGGAGGACATTGCACAAGCTAAAATGACAGAAGAAGGAGGTGGAGACAGATGGAATTGGGAGGAGAAAAGACAATGAGAGTGCTATTCAGAGAGAACGATGGAGAAAATAGGAGGGCCCAGTGGAGGCTCAGAGCAGCATGTAATAGTCTCTTGAAAGTCCTGGCCAACACAGAGGAAGAGAGAAAAGAGTGAGAGAAAGAGAAAGACAGAAGGGGTGAGGGAGAGGAGACCTGTGCAGGGCAGTTCTAATGCAATTAGGGGGCTGGAAATTGAAAGTACTATTTTCCCTGGGATCTTTGCAAGAGGTGTGTGTGTGTGTGTGTGTGTGTGCGCACGTGGCTGGGTGGGCTGTTATCTTTCATATCTACCAAATGTGTGTACCTCCCCCTTCCCTCCTCCTCATCTCTCCCTCTCTCACTTTGACTTCTTAAAATTACTCTCTCTCCTTTTACGGTCTTCTTCCTCCATTTAATCTCTTTATTTCCTTTCATCTCTCTCTCTCTCTCTTTCTCTACCCACTTCCCTCACTTGTCTCTACACCTTTTCCATCCATTTCTTTTATCTCACTCCCTCCATCTCTGCATTTCTCACATTTCACTTATTTGAAAAGAAGAAGTTGCTTTAGAGATTTACATTTTATGTAATGAGCTGACACTGTTATTCATTTGGACTTACCCTGAGTGCTACAGTAGTACAAATTTCTATTTCTATATTGTTAACAACACAAGTAGCCAAGTAATAAATGCAGAAATTACAGTCAAACAGCCCTAAGAAAAGATTTTATGAATGGATACAAAATGTGATAGCAATGAATCCAGACCATATTGGACCTATTGATAGTCTCTTTATCTGTGTCACATCTGTTTTCTAATGTAATTCTAATGCTTTTTGTACAGCAACTCACTATGAATTACAGCACTATCTTGATGCCCAAACTGGTGTATATGATGTAAATGAAAGGCAGCAATCTTCATTTGACCATGGTGGAGATTGTATCCCCGTACGTTGCTACATAAGAGCGACAGCAGTTTCTCCAAAGTGCTGGTAATGGTATTTAATGATTTTTACTTGACATTGTATCAGCACTTTTTAGGGTCATTTCTATGGGACACGATGCATTAATGTAATGACTCATTTTGAAACACTCATCTTGAAACTCACAGTGCTACACACACACACACACACACATTCACACCTGGGAGCTACTTTGTACATTCAGAGTTTTACACTGTTGTCTACGAACCAGCTGTGTGCTCAGTGCCTTGGAGTTATCACTTGGAAATGTTTTATCACAGGTGTGTATGAATTAGTAGCTCAAGGGTCAACATCTTCAACCCCCTTCCACAGCTCTCCATGCTTCAGTCCTACAGTTTAATTCATATTATGCTATGCCTAGTTCATAAAATTAAGCTGTGTTAAAACCCCCACTGACATTTATGCCAAATTTAGTCTTGTAGTTGTGATGAAGGATCTTCGGGAGTATAATACATATTTACACTGATGTAACTAAACAGGCTCACAGTTGTTAACTACTTGACATTCACAGTGTGAACAACACAGACAGCAAGTGACATTTAACAACAAAATCGGGTGCAAAAATGATTAAATATGACAGACTTGCACAATATTCTCTAAATTTGGCTTACTTTTAGGGTATTACAGATGCAGTACATACCCATACACCCATACAACACATTTATACAAAAAAAAAAAAAAAAAAAAAAAAGGCTTTGAATGATCTATGCACCCATAAAGGAACAATAATAAGTTTTTGCTTTTGCTCATTAATTGATTTATTCAAATAAAATTAATTACTGAGCTGTGGAGTGAAGTTTTAAATAAGTTCTCAGTTACCATATGTATTTGGAAGCGATTGCAGAGTAGATGTTGTCACTGGAACTTTGCATTTGCAAGGTCTGTTACATCTTGCAGAGTTACTTTAACTTTGACCTGCCGTACATACTGTTTTTGTGCACACACAGCAATTTTCTGTGCAATGCAAAGTGCAGTTATAATGTTCAGGTGCATTCACTTTCAGATTAATTTCCAAATAAGTAATTTAGATCATGTCTGGGCCTGTCTTAAGACTGTAACAAAAGCAGACCACACACACACTAGTGGCCTTTTTCAAGAACGAGGTTATCTGGATATCTTAGGTGAGTAAAAGCGGAAACTCAAATCTAGAAAATGGACTTTTCTCTGTGTGTTCTGGTATGGTTAACAGATTTTATTACAGAAACCAAAAAGTAACCAGAAACAAAATATGGGTATGGCTTGTCAGTAGGATCAATGTAAATGTATAGTATTTTCTGAGTGTGAAACTGCCCCTGGTGTGTGAAAAAGAGACAAATAAATTAATCCAATCTGTCTGTGATGATGGGAAAATGACAAAATTGTGGACAGAGCCCTAAACAGTGAATAGAGGTAGGGAATCTCTACGGGAAAGACTGCAGCCTGAATGCAAGCAGTGAAAGAAAATCTTTCAAGGCCTCATGTGCTTTCACCCACTCTGTGCTGGATGTAGAGTTGCCACCCGTCCCTTATAATGCGGGATCATCCTGGATTTCAAAGTAAAATGTTGCGTCCCGGGACAAACTGCGTCCCATATTGATTCAGTAAGGGATGCAGTTTGTCCCATATTTTTGTGCACGTTGTTTCATATATAACACTAAGTTTTCAATGTGCTAAAAATAACATTCAAACCAGCTTTACAAGCTTCTCAACTCCGCTTATAAAGCGGAGTTGAGAAGTGTAATTTTACTGGTGGTGACTGTGAGCACAGCTGGCTGATCTGTCAGTCTCTGCATGCTGCTGTGTCAGTGCACGTTACGTCAGTGTCATCATCGCTGCCTCAGGAAGTGAAGTGCCTCACTGTTTTTTGGGGGGGTTTTCTTATATTTTTACAATGTCTGCAAGTGAGCCCCTGAAATGTAAGAAGCTATCAAGATACATATCTGAGTGGGAGACAGAATTTGAGTGTCAGCCCTGTCTCTGGTGACGAATATAAAGCAGACTGCAGAGTTTGCCATGGAACTTTTTCGGTTGCCCATGGAGGGATTTGACTCAAACAGCACGTTGCAGGAGTTAGCCATGTCCGAGCTGCTAAAGAGCAGAAAACTCAGACTGCAATCACTCATTGCTTCATAGCTCAGACCTCCCCCAAAGCAGACATGGTATATTATTTAATTAATTTTGTGATGTCAATGTAATCTATGTAACCTAGTCTATGCATCTGCTATACATTCAGTAAGGATTTAGGCAGTAATCAGTGCAGACTGATCCTGCTTATTCCATCCATTCTCTTCTCACTTCTTTCTCATTGTAAACATTCTCATTTCAGCACCGGGTGAAAAAATCTCCCTTTCCTCCTGTCCTGTATTTTGCCAGAACAAAGGTAGCAACCCTTGCTGGATGTATCTAGAAGAAGCAGAACACATAGATCAGACAGTAGATAGAAAAAGAACCAGTGAAAGGCCAGGCTGTGACAGTAATATGGTTAAATTAGAATTCTTTATAACCTGTTAAACTTCTGGACCTCTTGTGTTGCTTGACTGGACTTCATTCTAGCAATGTTCTAGAGTGTAAATTGATCCCAGCAATTAAGCTAGCAAAGAAAATGTTATAATTGATACATGAATGGCTGACACAGTGGCTTGGTTGTTAGTACAAGATGAAGACATATAAGCATACAGTATATAATGTGAGACAATAAGCAAGATGGTCTGGGTTTGAATTTGACTGAGGCCTTTCTGGAGTTTACATGCTCTCCCTTTGACATCATGGGTTTCCTCCATGTTTCCATCCAGCAGTCCAAAGATGTGCAGGTTAGGTGAATTAGAAGCTCTAACTTACCTGTAGGTGTGAATGTCAAGGCAAATGAATTTGTTTGTCTCTACATGTCAGCTCTTTGATATGACTTGTCGAGGGTCTCCCCTACTTCTCACCAATGACCACTGGAATAGGTTCCATCCCCCTTGACCCTGCATAGGATAAGTGGGTATATAAATTGGATGGATGGATAACTGAATGACTTTAAAAATGAAATTCAGATTGTAAAGGAAATAACTTCTCAAATTTCCTTAGATGTCTGAGTCATCTTGATGAGTCTGATACCTTAAAATGGCACGTGGCCTGCAGATAAGATAAAACTAAAGCAAGTTTAGAAGAAGCAGATGGTGAGCTCAGTCTGTGAAGGAAAGCAATGATTACTATTGCACATTTGACTTCAATGTATTTTTATCTCTTGTTTTTTTTTTTTTTTTTTNTTTTTTTTTTTTTTTTTGTTTGTTTGTTTTTAATGTCATTGTCACTCTGTGTACCTTAACTGCAACCAATAACCACAGCTCAGGTCTTTAAATTTCCTAAACATCACTGATCATTTAGGGTGTTTTCAGAGTTGTTTGCTGTGGTCCAATGTAAATGTCTAACGTAAAACAAACTTTACCAGAGTTGTGGTTAAGCGTTAACCGCAAGCAACCCTTTCCAGTTCAAGATCAATCTACTGATCAATAGATTTCCTAGTAGTTGGTTCAGAACTAGTGCAGTTCATGTTCACATCACAAACAAACTGCTCCACGGTTAGACTGAAATCGGACCAAGACCACCTAGATTAGTAGCAATTGTTTTCATGCGGAACCAAGTTTGATTGCTGTGTTCACATATGCCCAAATGAATCAAACTTAAGGGGGAAATATTCAGGGTCTGAAACAAACGCTCAAAATGAACTAGGTGTGAAAACGTTCTTAGTTTCAATCAAAGAGAAAGCTTTAGAAATGTACAGACAGGGTCACAGACATAGACTAATTGAATGTAAAATATCCTATTTATTAGCCCTTTATTGCATTGTACATTGCATACTGAGCAGCTCCAAGAGTGATTAAAGATGGGGACTATTTACTGAATAAATAAAAGCTGAAATAAATCATACCCACTTTTGTAATAATAATCCTTTGACTCCATAAGAAAAAAACAAAAAACATGGGTCATAAAAGTCTTAAAATAACTTGCCAAGAAAGAGTGGAAATTTGGCCCGTACTCAGTTACTAATGATTAGTTTAAAGTCTTATAGATCAGAAGGAACATTTCAGCGTTTGGCCCATGCCTGGAGTAATTACTCTAACAAATAGGTTTGATGTTATCACACAGAATTGATTGCTAACACACAGTCATGCAGGAATATACAAACACACACACACGCGCGCGCGCGCACACACACACACACACACACACACACATACACACATACAGTACACTCACACATAACTGTGTGTTGCAGCCAAATAAATGAGCCTGCACTCCTCAGGCCTAATAGTCTGGCTGTAATTAACATTGTCATAGTGATAATAGCCATTTATCCTTGACATATCACACACACACATACAACACACACACACACACACTAAAGTCTCTATCTTGTGTAGGCAGCTCGCCCAGCTGTCAGCTTGCTCATCTTTCTTTCTCCTCCCACCTCTCTTCCTTCTTCTCCTCCTCCTCTACAACATTTCACCCCGACGATCCTTCCTTTCCTGTTTTCACATTTCCCTTTCACTCCATCATCCCTCCCTCCCTCCCTCCCTCTTCCTGTCTCCTCTTCAATATTTGTACTGTGCTCTTCTTCCTCTCTTTTCACTGTCACCCCCTTCTTTCCTTTCATTTTCTGCCATGCCCTTTTCTGTATTCATGCCACAGCTATTCTCTTTTTTCCATCTTTCCCAGCTTTTTAGTCTACATTTTCTTCACTCTTCTGTCTGTCTGTGTCTCTCTCTGACACTGCTTTTTTCTGTCCCTCTATCATGTTGTGTTCACACGGTGGCAGTACACAGCCAGCAGCAAACCGGATGTTCTTTGTTTACAGTAAGACAATGATGTTAAGATGTTGAAATGTCATCCTGTCTCTTTCTGTATATTTTTTCAGTCCTAGAGAGTTTTATGCTAAATTTAGCCTTGGTTGGATGATTTCAAATCCCAGCCTGGCTTTCTCTCCATTTACACTAGAAATCATTTTTAATGGTTTATGCAAAACAACCTATTTTCAAATGAAGGAAGCAGTCACACAGTGCTGTTTAATATCTCCTTTTTCAATGTATTATTGCACATGAAATGTAATAAATCTCTTGTTTTTCACAATTACCATAGCAACAAGTTGTGTTCGGCGTTGACTGTCGTACCAACTGGTAATGTTGGCTCTTTGGAGAACACCATATGAAATGTGCTGCATCAGACACACATTACACAATACACACACACACACACACACACACACACACACACACACACACACACACACACACACACACACACGTCACCATGCACACAAGCTGTGTTTCTTTTTTTCTTCTTGTGTACAAAAACACTCACAGAGAATCACATATACACAGTTAAATATGCAGCACACTTTTACTATTATTAAACTATTAGAAATACAAAACCACATGGGCAAATTAGAATTAAGACATTTGAAATAAGATATGTCACAAAATTAGATTTCTCTTTTTGCATATTTCATATTTCAAGACTATAGAATAGTTTAAAGGCACATGGTAGAATGTTCAAATGTTTAGAAACACTCAGCAATTTTACAACTTGCAAAGTTGCAGCACAACAGTTTGTTTATCATTTGTCTTGTTAGTTTGATGTATGAGCGAGCTGAAAACCTAAAGAGCGGCCAGGCTGTCTGGCACCTCAACTTTAATCGAGACAGAGTGTCTGATTTTATCACAATTTAACTCAATGGTACTTAGAAATAGATGGGTCCAACATAAATAAAAATGCTTCAAAGGATACCGCTCACCAAACAGGCTATGCCTTTCTTTTCTGAAGTCTCTTGTTCTCTAAATCCTGGTTCATGCTTCACGCAGATGCAGCATGGACATAAATGCGGACATCTCCGCAACGGACCATCTGTGTGTCCTGGTTTTCATGCTTCTTGCGCATTCATGATCACCGTGTGATTGACCACACACTTCAACAGTGGCACTGTATGTTAACAGCTGGTTAACCACCCCAAAACATTGTTTACTTATCCTCTCTCCCTTCCACACCTCTACACACTACCTCGGTTTCCTCCACCTCTTCGTATCATTTCGCTTGACCAATCGTTGTTGGAGGCATGTAACACCAGCACGCGAACACTGTCTGTGTTGCTTAAAAAATCGAGTGGTGCGCGACCACGCAGTTGACTGTCCAAAGCGGCATCTGCGGCCAGCCATTATGGCCGCTATTACGTCACACATACGTGAAGCATGAACCAGGCTTAAGTCACTGGCTTTTTCAAGTATGCAAGCTTAATCCATGCCTTTGTGTTATAACAGATGATGATAAAGATGAAGGTTAGGAAGTGATGTTTTCTCAGTTTTACGGTCTTGCTCTCATGACATGACTGCTGTTTCACTGTATAAAAAGGGTGCAAACTGGGACATTTGCTATACATCATAAATGATGGATGACATTTTAGAATGAAATCATTTATTTTGACCTCCCTCATGTTCACCGACATATGAATGGCTTATATAGAGTGTACAGTGTCAGATTAAAAAAATGAAGGTTGTCCACATTTAACTGACAGCACTGTGTGTTGGAAGAGCACCGTGCGCTCATAAATCACTTCCCTCATTTTAATTAGCTGATGTCCGCGCGGCTACTGAGCAAGTTTATTTATTTATTTATTTTAACACACATCTCGCTCGCATTAAAAATGTTTGGAAACTATCTCTATGCAAGTATCCAGTGTGTGTGTGTGTGTGTGTGTGTGTGTGTGTGAATACTTGAAAAGTTCTTACAGGATGAGCAGTGCATTAAAGCAGTTAAATCTGAAATACTGCACATACACATGTGCCTACCAGCACACACACACACACACACAGACAGAGAGAGAGAGAGAGAGAGAGAGAGAGAAAGAGCAAGTGCAATACACTTGATTTGTTTAATGGGTCTGTAGTAAATCGCAGCTAAGTGCCTTTAACCAATTTTCTTTTCACAGCTGAGCCCTTATACACACACACACATACGTAGACACAGAAAACAGGCATGTGCACATAAATACACATGAATACATATAGAAACATGTGAACACTTGGGCAGACGTGACTGGACACTCGTGGTAACAGAATGAGGCAAGAGAGAAAATTAGCTTCAAAGAAAAAGAAAACATTTAAATAGGAATTCACACAGGAAAAATACAAAATGCACCTTTTAACATGTGCGACTTTTCAGAGCAAATAGCCATTTAAATACCATGACATCAACAAAACTAAAAACACGCTCAACTGCTAAGACCAGGGGTTACAAATTCATATTTGACAATAATAATTGCATGGCTTTGTAGAAGTCATATCATACTTGAATCTGAAAACTATTAATCCATCCATCCATCCATCCATCCATCCATCCATATAATTTCATTTATTTAGGAACAATGCTTATTGATCAACAGCAAAAACATCCATCCATTCTTTTTACCTGGAATCTGTCCAGGCTACGCCCTGGGCAGGTCACCAATCTAGCACAGATCTATAGCTGTTAATATACAGTACTTTTATTACACATATATTTATATATGTTGTATATGGCTTATGTCCTACACTGGGTCAGGAACAGTATACAGTATACTACCTGAGTTACACAAACATGTTCTATATAACACTATGACAGCTTTTGTTGATTATCAGATGATCACAATGTAATGTTTGTTGTGATATCAGATATGTCATTCAAACTATTGCAATTTTATATGACTAGTGCAGTGCCCATTCAAAACATGCCTGTTTAGAATGGGCCGGACTTTATGGTGTGCGCCGCAGCCTGCCATAATTTTGTTCTGTACGTCCTCATCAGTTAGCTTTGTTTGCTGTACAGGGTCNCGCAGCCTGCCATAATTTTGTTCTGTACGTCCTCATCAGTTAGCTTTGTTTGCTGTACAGGGTCGGGTTGAGACCGTGGCACTGGACCGGAGCATACGTGCCCAGAGCGTACCCTGCCGTGCAGATTACTTTTTACCAGCACAGCTCAATTTGAGAACCACTCATCCAAACAACTTCACACATGACACTGCATGTCCTTGGGTCCTGAGCAATAAATAACTTTGTACAATGCTGGGTTCTAGAGATATTGGTGTCACATACAGAGATTTCTGTCTTTATAGTTAGATTATTTAATGTTGCAATGATATATATGCCAGTGCTGAACCATACAGTAATTGCAGTAAAATGTACTTGCTGTAAAAATGCAACTGGAGCAGTAATACACTGTACATCTGATTTGCACACATGCATGTACGTTCAGTGACTTTATTCTTAATGAATGCCATGTAAATGTAGCCAACAGCTTAAGTGAACCATGCATGTGACCTGTAATTTCTTTAATCTCTCTTTTTCTATCTCACATTCTCTCTCTCTCTCTCTCTCTCTCTCTCTCTCTCTCTCTCTCTCTCACACACACACACACACACCCATAACACTTATCCTTTCTTTCTGTGTATGCCTCGCATAAAGACAAGTCAGAATTACTATACTGCACTCAGATGAACACTCATGTTCACCCCTGTTAAAACTTGCAATAAACAACCCTATTAGACTCATTCTCCACTTTTGCTATACCACTAGCCTACTTGTACAAGTTTACCCATGTCAACATGGCTAGAACAAGTATTTAGGTTAGATTTAGGAATATGAGCCCCCAACCAAACCTGCAACAGAATTGTGATAGATGAGTTTGTCTTTTAACAGTGCGTTCAAATGCAAATTTAGCAGATGTTTCCAGGGAATTAAATTTTCTAAGCACAACACATATATGAACATACTGAACATGAATAAATAAATATGTCAGATGAAATTACAGACAACAAACTTTGAAACTTTTGCCATAAGCACAGGTGGAGCAGCAGTTATTGTTGGCACTTACCCAAACTGTGCAAAATCTATTATTACAGGACTGAAAAAAATTTGTACACCCCCATTTATGACCATAAAAGCCAATATAGACTAGACTTGTCCAAGTCACCGAATCATCAATTCGGAGGAGTTGGTCTTTGGAGTGAATCAGGAGAGCCAGTTTACACCCGGAACTGAATGATATACTTCTGGTTACTTCCAGTTTCCAGCTTAAATGAAAGAGATTCAATATATTTGTATTATGTTTCTTTCACAGCACCATCTACTGTACATAAGGAGGCATTTGATGTAATGCACCTGAGAATCCACTAGGGAGGATCCTTGCCTATGATGAATGAACATGCTGAGTGATTCATCCATCCACTCAGGGTAGAATCAGAGAGCTGCCAAATCATTCACTCAACCAATAACCCGGCGAATCGGAGAGCCTACTGAAAATAAATAAGACTCAGATAGGCAGTGTGGCCAATTTGTGAATGAGTGGATCAATGGGACTGAATCATTGTGGTGCCGATTGTTCACTAAATAAGTAACCCAGAGACTCAGATAGGTTGTCTGTATGATCAGGTTTTTTCCATCGGGTGGTCCAACTGATCCGGGGTTTTAAATGATTAGAACTTCACAAGTCTAATACAGATTGTTTTTTTCCTCAAAGCTCAATGTGCCTTTTATTGTGCTGTGTAGATTCCAAAAAATGCAACCCCACCCCAGCACAGGTACATCTTTTTCTACAGTTTATGGGTCTGCCAAATAGATTAAATACAACAGTGTTTAGCCATCAGGTCAAAATGAATTCTTCATGTTGATGTACTGTAAAATCCAACATACCAAGCTATTAAGTCACTGCTCATCTACATTATCTCCATGGTAACGTGACCTGATTTCCATGGTTTCCATATAGGTCAGCCACAGCAGGAACCCTGACACGTGGCAAGTCCCTACAGTCCTAAATAGACCATGACACATACATGTGTGTGCATATCTTCATACTGTATATATACATGTCCACAGAAGCAAGACATTGAGTTTATGAAAATTATGCACTGTATGTATCTTTTTTGTAAATACAAAACTCAATCCTGGTACCACACATAATCATGCGTATCAGCTGTTATGGCAGATTCCAACCACATGAAATCAGAGCCCAGCTGTTAGATGCACTTCTCACAGTTAAAGTCTGTATAAAAATAAGATCCACATGACTGAATGTGCAAGGATATGCACTTCACACAAACACACACACACAAGAAAAATGATTACATACTCACATACAACACACAGATCGAACACGAACAGCCAACTCACATGGACATCTCGGTTAAATTGCCTTTCTGTTACTAGAGGGTATTTGTTAGCTTCCTGCTAATAAAATGCCAATGCCAAGTCTATTAAACAATTAGCTAAATGGTTAGTAAGTGGACAGATGAGGTGTTTTTTTGTTTTGTTATTTTTTCGTTTGTTTTTTTTTAACTGCATTGTTTAGAACATGTGGAAGCATGGTTTCAGCAGTGTATCAGTGGAATGCCGCCAAAAGCACAGTGACTGATGAACTGATTTTATTTTAAATACACAAAGTCCTACACATGTGGGTATACAAGACACCAGTTTATTTACCAAGATATATGTGTGGCCTAATGTGGTGTGGCAATTTCCTTTTGTCACAACAGAAGGGTGCCTTGAGCAGTCCAAATGCCAGATGAAATATGTCCAAAATGCCTCTGTGCTTGACCTAAGTACCCCCATGGTGCCACTGTGATCAGTGCAATTGCCCCTGTGGTGCCCCCTTGTGACCCTTTGATTGAGTCAGCTGGCTTTTGATTAACTCATGTGCCCCTGTGACTGGCCCAAGTACTCCCTAAATGCCCCCCACTGGAGCTACATCAGCCTCCTAGTGCCATTGTAGTTAGGGTTGCCACCTTTGTTCTGGTAAAATACGAGACAGGATGGGATTGGGGGGTTCACCCAGTGCTGAAAAGACCTATACCACTCAGACCTATATCTTGATTTCCTCTTAGGTTTCAGGGGCGCACTTGCAGACACTGTGAAAATATAAAAAACAGAGGCACTTGACTTCCCGAGGTGATCAGTGAGGCAGCAATGATGACGCTGATGTAACGTGACTCTCATGCAGCAGCTCGCAAAGGCTGAACTCCACCACCAGTAAAATTACACTTCAGTAAAATTACACTTCAACTCCACTTGTAAAACTGGTTTGAATGTTATTTTCAGCATGTTGAAGGCATAGTTTATAATTTTTCTATAGTTTTCTATATGAAATGATGTTCATGAAAATATGGGACAAACTGCATCCCGTATTGAATCAATACGGGATGTAGCATTCTACTTTGAAATCTGGGACAATCCTGTATTATACAGGATGGGTGGCAACCCTAATTGTTGTAGCATTACTGGAACAACTGCAGTTTGATAAATCTATGATTATGTTTTTCTGGTATGAAATAACCAGTTTTTACAGACAGCTTTGTCATGGAATGCTGCTGAAGACCTGCAGACACCTAACTGCTCCCCTTTACAGACACAATACACATTCCAACCCCCATTCTTCCAGGGTCTCATATACACACACCCAAGAACTCTTCAAGATCCCCTGCTGTGATTCTTCCCCATTCAGTCGTAAAGCCTGCAGAACAGATACTGTAGGACAATGAAACAGAACTTCTAAATTTCTCTGACCTCCCAAACGCCATGGTAACCAGACATTATCACCTTAGAGAGACTTGGTAACACTTTGATCTTTAAAGCTCCCCTGCCATAAAGACAAGAACATACAGCCACTCTTATCTGCATTTGATCACCTCACAAACTCCTTCTCCAAATTGTCTCCAGAGTGTCTGCAAGCCATTCTCACAGAATTAAGGACATTTCACTGCAACGCCAAATAAGACTCTTAATTCAGAATCTATTTAGAAAACAAGAAGATATCTGAAGTTACAATAATGTTTAGAGTCATTAAATGAGTTGTCATCTCT
>VXCM01005907.1:58458-100323 GCA_014773175.1 Lucifuga dentata
ATTTAGTTAAGTAAAGATCATCAGATTTCATAATAGAGTGTTTTAGATGTTTAGATTTTGTGACAAAGTCCTATTAGATAACAAAAGAGATGATTTATTTGTGTAACATGGTTCTACTTGTGTCAGCATGTCATACTGTGAGTTTACTATATGAAAATTCTATGTATCATGCTTTGACAATGGGAAATGAGTGGACTTAGTATAAGTTATGTTTCTGTAATATCACAGAGATTAAGCTGCTTCGAGCTGTTTGGCTACCTTCTTGACATCATTGGGAAGAGCGCCTATAAAAACAAAGCATGGGTGTGTTCTTCACAACACACGAAGGGCTTTTCTGTTTAAAACTCCACACAGCCCATTGTTCTCTGTCTTACTCTCTTGCCTCTCTTTGGCTGCTCCCTCTTTCGCTCCAGGACCTCTCCAGCCTCTCTTGGCCATCCTATCTCCAGGCCGCATGGCAGCTTCTCTTCTCTTCTCTTCTCTTCTCTTCTCTTCTCTTCTCTTCTCTTCTCTTCTCCTTTCTTCACCGCGCTGCTAAAACTCCGGCTAGCGGTTCTTTTATTCTAAAGTAATCTCAAGTATTTGTTAGCTGCTCTAAGAAGTTTGTGCCTGAATCAGCAATAGATGTTATCACAACCTCCACGTGATTTCATTCAAGCTATTCAGTTCTAGCTACAGTTAGTTCTCCAAGTTAGCACTGCGCCATCACGTGTCTCGGCTCTACTGACCACGTTGGGTAAACTCGAGCACTGCAACTCAGTTCGACCCTAAGTCCAGCTCCCAGCTCCAGCTGTTCATCGATAGGTGCGCTGATCTGGCTCCAAAGGAAGACTCGTTTGTCTGGACCCGTGGCCTGACACCGTGAATCTGACACCCGAATCCTGAGGACTGCCTGCGCGCACCACGTGGTGACTTCAGCCAAGGCGTGACCCATGCTGGATGCATCCGACCTTTCCACACCATTGGAGTGATCAGGCCCAATGTAAGATCTTGTCTTTGCCGATGTTAAAGTGATGCAGCCTAACTACGTTATTTTCCCATTTCCATATGTTTCTTACTAACCATTTTCTATTTTCATAATTGCTGTATTAATAACTCTGTAAAGTAAAGCTAGACTTGGTCTATGTTAGAATAGGTTAGGATTTTATTTTGAAATTCCACTAGTTTTCCGTTGTCAAGCCTGGTTTTCATATCTCACGTAATACCTACCTCATTTGTATATTATTCTATTTCTCATCTGTAAATAAATGTTAACCTGTACAATAGTACTTTGTTTGCCTGTTTCAGTNATTCTATTTCTCATCTGTAAATAAATGTTAACCTGTACAATAGTACTTTGTTTGCCTGTTTCAGTTTGGAGAAGAAATCACTGAATGAGTAAAGGATCATTACCTTTTCAGATTTGAGCCTGGATATTAATTTAAGATTTGAGACTGGATATTAATTAAATAATCAAAATATTAAGTTTAAATGACTTAATTTTCCACATAACATGGATGGTGCTCAATTTAAATAAGATTAGTATTTCATTATTGAAATTATGATCTTAACATTGCAACCTTGCATACCATTGCTTTACCTTAATTATCTGTAGCATACTGCTGATATGCTACATTGTAGTCCATGCAAATACTCCTGAGGTCAGCCTAAATGTCCTGTAACCAGCCCAAATACTCCCCCTGTTTGGGTCAAATGCCACCAAAGTGCCCCAGTGATCCATCCAAATACACCCCACTTCCCCAGCAGCCTTTTGATCTTACCTTTCCTTTTAGCCAAAGTGCCTAAATAATATTAACTGCTGCCCCATAGAAAATATGTGCAAATACTGCAATACTACATGAATTTGCATCTTCAGTGTATTGTTAAATAAACTCAAGTATCTAATATAGTCTGTCTCCTAGATTTTAGGGATAAGAATTGCCAGACAGAATAAACTTTTTATCACACTTGAAATGAAACTTCTTTTGTTATACAGTACAATCTTCACTTCAATTATATACAGGACAATAGAACAACCTAGAACTCCATTGTTCAGTTTCTCCCATTATTACATAATTTAGGAAGTCTTAATTTGTTATATGGTCAGCAGATGGGGCTGGAGATGTTTGAGCCCAAGGCCACTATATTTGTGGTATCTGTATAGGTGAAGAGGTCAAAATAAAAGCAAGAAAGAGATAAGAGTAGTATATGTTCCAAACAATTTCCCCCAAATGAGAAACTTGACTCTTTAAGGAATAAGCAGAAAGTAGATAGGGTAGACACAATATGTGTGTGTGTGTGTGGGTTAGAAAATGTAAGGAAAGAGTGATAGACCAAAAGAGTGAAAGAGAGAAATGCTTACATACTCTTACTATAAGTCACAGTTGGAATTTAATTTGAACAGAAGCGCAAAAAGCTTCAGCTTTTCACTGTCAACTCCTTTACGCTGTGTGTGTGCGTGTGTGCGTGTGTGCGTGTGTGTGTGTGTGTGTGTGTGTGTGTGTGTGTGTCTGTCCGTATGATGGGTAGCCTCGCTCTAGTTGCTTCATTTGAAATCCCACACACCTAACAGTGCATGTACACACACAATGTATGCATGAATAAGCTCCACTGGAGAGAGATGCTGCTTTCTACACTTCATTTCTCTCTACAAGATGCACACAAACATATTTTGTCAGTGCTTGGCTGATTCATAAGTGAACACACAAACACACACACACACACACACACACACACACACACACACACACACACAAACACATTCATATAGCTTATTTTCTGTCCTTCTGTCCACCTATTACTCTGTGTGCCACACTTATGCACACAGACACACACACACACGTACTGTACACATGGGAGCAAACATTCATTTTTTCATACAAAACCATATTTATTCCTTCATACATACATATAGTAGAGTCAATAAGACCTCACCACACTTATCCACCCTCCACCTCCTCTGTCCTTATCTCTTTGCAGTATGAAGCAGCTTTTGAAGGCAGTAGGAAGCCGGTTGTTGATGAGACACTTAATAATTTCCTTGGACAGGCATGAAATTCTTTCCTTTTCTCTCTGCATCTCTCTGTCTCTCTTTCTCCTCTTCCCTCTTTTCTTTTTATGTTTCTCACATTCTCACTCTTCCTTTTACTGATTTAGTTTTACTTTTCATCTCCCTTCTATCTATTATTCTGTCTCTTATCCTCCTCTCCTTTCACTTGTAAGCTCTCTTGTCTTCAACTTTCTTCTAACTTAAATTAATGACTTACCACTTGTTTCTCTGACTGCCTCCTTGTTGCTTTCTTACTTAAAGGAAAATTCTGGGTGTTTTTTACAACCTAGTTTTAGCTGTCATGCCTATCAGATACATCTTTCTGAATAATTGTTGATATATGGCAACATTAACTAAAAAAGCAGTCCAGTCTAGGACACCAAGAGGTCACACAATCAGATATGTTGTAAAGAAATCCACAGTTTAAAGCTTTTAACTGCCTGATAGCAGTTTAAACCTGTGATCGGGCACGTTTTAGCCCAATACATATAATCCATATACATGTTACGTTACTGACAAGCATTTCCCAAAATATATTACTTATACTGCTGGCGTTTATGAATGAGGGAACGTGGTTGTATGATATTTTACAATTTTGTTTAATTGGGACAATGCACATTAATATACAGTACAATCAAATGTAAATGTGCCAGATTTAGCCAAAGTTGACTAATTTTCATCTGTAGTCCCATGCCAAGATGATAAAAAGCCTACCTACAATATAAAATGATTAAACAATATGACATATTACATAAAAAAAAAAAAAAAANAAAAAAAAAAAAAAACACACAGATCCAGAAGGTTTACAATACCAAAATACAATACAAAAGTAAAAATACATTGGTCTCCTGGACACACTTTAAATACATCATTAAAATACCTCTAAACACAGTCTAGCACTTTAATCAACAAAAAATCAATGATAATTCAAAANCATTAAAATACCTCTAAACACAGTCTAGCACTTTAATCAACAAAAAATCAATGATAATTCAAAAAATCACATGTTTTTCAAAAGACAGGTGTGACATTTTCATTACTTGATCCAACAGATTTGCTCTAATTGACAAGTTAAGTCTTATACGCTATGCTTTATGAATCTTTCCCCTGGTCTTATAGAAACAGTTGTACACAAATACAGTGATGTAGTTAATGCAGCGAGTCTGTAATGTTCATAAAACGATTTTCTAATGTGATGCACACTACATGTAACGAAATATACACTCCACTCAAGTTCTAATTAAGTATTTCAACCATATTTAGCTGCATGATGGTGCCATTCTGGTTTTCATGGAATCACTCTAATTGCCACTTTGGTTCTCATTAAAATTAACTCAAGTCTTCAGCTAAAGGAAGAAAATGTAAGTTCGAGAAGTTGGTATTTTTCATTTGAGAGCTATTGGGTATAAAGAGGATATTCCTGACACTCTGGGCTTTTTCCTCAACAAAAATGAGTTTTCCACCTTGTTGTCATTTCTTTTGGCCTCTGGTGCAGATTGCAAAGATGTAAACATGATGTTATCTGTAGTACTGTTATGGCTTCTAGATAATACCACCCTGGGGTACACACATACACACATCACACACATATAGTAAATACACATGCTCATAAAAACAAATTCATACACATATAGGGTCTCATACAAACACACATACACACACCTGCCCAGATTCATATCTACGGTCAATATAAACACACACGAGCCCTGTAATCGTTTTTCATCTCACTCTGTCCACCTCTCTTCATCTCTTGTGCTCTTTTTCTTGATCCACTTTGATTTTTATCCTTCAATCTGTCATCCTCTCCTTAAGGCAGAAATAGGCTCCTTGCTAATGTTTTTTTCTTGATATATTATTCTTAGTGCTCTTCTTCCCCATCATCTCCTCCTATAGTCACTCTGTAATCTTTTCCATGTTTTTAATCCTGTTTGTCCCTGGTCTGACTCCTTCTCCTCCTCACCTATTTATTACCTTCAATCTGCATCATCCTGTTCCATATTTTTATACATATCTATGTCTCTATCTCTAATTTTCAACAAGACTATGGAGTGTGTGGTTGTGTGTGTGTGAGAGAGAGAGAGAAAGAGAGAGAGAGATCTCATTAAGTAAAGGTCACAGTGCAGTGTGTGGTAGAGAGGGATATGGTGTGAGGCAACTTGTTCCTGGTTACATGTAATTTAATTTTTTTGTACGTGTAGTGTGTGTATCTGACACCCTACTTTGTTCTGTGTGTGTGTGTGTGTGTGTGTGTCATATTGATATGTATACTTGTGCTTGCATGCACAGTATGTCTTTCCCCTGTGTTTTTTTTTTTTTTTTTTTTTTTTTTTNTTTTTGCTCACAGTGCGCCACCCAGCAAAATACCCTGTAATCAGGCTTCTGTATGTTGGTGGTAATAAATGCCCCCTTGGAAATGCAATGCCAGATAATCAAAATTGACACTGACACACAGTGAGGCGTGTTTGTGTGCGTGTGTGCGTATGTGTGTGCATGCCTGTGTGTGTGTTGCTTTGTTTGTGCTATTTTTGTTGGAAGAGTTTAATCAAATGTAATCATGCTGATTACAATAATCAGTAGGTTTATAATCACCTGCTTTTCCCTCCATTGCTTCTTTTAAAGTTCTATCCAGATCTCACTTACTTGTTTATTCCTCTTTCTGCTGCACCTTTTACTTTTTGTCCTTCTCCATCATCTATCATCTTCTTTTCATGCAGTTTGGAGACAGATCTGCTGAAGCATGGTGGCCACTGAGGGCTTGATTTCATTTTTATGGCACATTAGCTGCATGTTTTGTTAATAGAGTCGACTAAATTAAAATGTGGCTCAAATGGTGTAAATAGAAAAGCTGTAGTTAAATAGAAGAGAAAATTATTATAAGAGACAGTCACTAGGATATCAAAATGAAAAATGATAGGGCCTTTTAAAAATACATATTATCCATACAAATTATACAAAACACATTAACTTGCATTACTTAAGTAATGCATTCATAGATGATTGGCAAATTGCTCTTTTGTATAATTTTGTATTAGAAAGTTCCTGAACTGTATCATTTTAGTATGAGATGAAATAATCTCCAACTAAAATACATGTAACTTTTAATCACTTTTAATTCCTAAACATTCCACTATTTGCAATATATTTCGAATTAAGCAACCAAACACTGTGTTTGTCCTTTAAACAGTTTCTTATCTCTGGCACTTATGACTGGCCCAAAATGGTAAAATGGTGTCAACTAAAATAAATTGGGGAATATAAAACACAGCTTTCAAAATAAAGTATGTCAATCAAAAGAATAAAGATACTCCAATAGTTCTAAATTCAATAAAATATCCAACTGGGAGGAGATGGAGCAAACCCAGAATATGCCAGAGGGATTATATGTATCCCTTGCTGCCTGGGAACATTTAGGGATCCACAAGAAGAGTCTCTGCAACCTGAACCTAAATAAACGGTGTAAAATGGATGAATGGATGGTTGTAAAATAAACTTTCTTTCTGTTTGCAGGACACAGAGGTGGTGAACACGGCCATTCTTACAGGTCGTCGTGTTGCAGTGCCCATCAAAGTGGTAACTGTGGAAACCGATGGGCAGGTGAGGGAAGTGGATGACTCCGTCACCTGCCGCTCAACAGACGTGGACGTGGTCAAGGTTTGTGCACATCAGCATGCAATAAACACTCAACAGATGCAGAGATACGCATAATCGTACATATCTCCACTCCTTTGCACAAGTAGACACACGGACAAATGAAAATGGTTGCAATCACAACATTATTTTTAAAAAATCATAATTTACCGCCCATGATGCTCTCCTGTGTTTTACCTGTAATGGTAGAGACACAACAGTCTGAAACTTAACAACTCATATTACCTTTTGCGTCATTGTCAGTATTTATAGGATTGCATGTTGGTTCAAAAATTGCTTCATTTTTCTGGTGCTTCACTGCTATTAAACTTCAAAAGCTTTTGTATCAGAAAATCGAAGTTGCCTCTCCCATCGCGCTGACTCACAAATTGAGGTAATTTCCTTCACTGAGTCAAGGCTTAAGGTGCTGTGTACACAAAGACTTTAGGGACTTAAAACCACTTCCTAAACTTTGCTGCATGTCATCACTATTTTACTGCTCTCTCTGTAATTATTCCTCACTTTTCACTTAACACACATTACCAGGCGGTCAAAGGTCAGGGTCAGCTATAAAGCAGCATTGATGGAACTGGCAGGGATCCAGCATCTCAATGAAGGACACTTAACCTGTGCGGGTGTCCATTGATATGCAGTTTGAAGGACAGATTCAGGTGCTGGGCTACTCAGCTGCCCAAACTGACAAACAGAACAATTTAATTAAGCAGAAATACGTTTAAATACACCTCAAAAACACCTCAATGTCAGAGACCGAAGATTGATTCCTCTTGTGTTTTTTTTTTTTTTTTTTTTACTTCTGTCCCCAGGCCCCAAAATGAAACATACCCTTGCTGTGACAGTTTCAATATGAAGCCAATTTTCTGGTACAAGCCAACAGAAGTGTTGCTGTTTAAGTGCAATCAATAACAACACAATGAAATTGGAAGCAACTCATTCAGATAGATGTAACACCAGGACTCTCTTTCTCTTTCTCTTTCTCTGTGTGTGTATGTGTTTGTGTGTATGTGTATGCATGCATTGAGTGTATGTGTATCATTTTGAGCCTGCATGTGAATAAAACAAGGGTACGCATTGAGTAAAGTAGCTGTGTTAAGGACACAAAGGGAAGCTTGTATTCATATAAAACACTAACACACACCACATACTTTAGTGGAGATAGATCACACCAAAGGCCAGCAGCACTTTAGCTTAATACTGAAATGTAAGCAGACTAAAAAAAACCTCCCATTTAACCATTTTAATTTTAAATCTCCAGCTGAGATGGTACAAACATAACACCTTCATAACATCTTCTTTGTTCCCTTCATTCCAGCGAGGTCAAAGTGTAGGAGGGGCTGCATCACAATAATTTACAGGAAACCAATTTCTTATTTAAAGACACATCAGCAGTATGGATGCTTTTCAAAATCAAAACTTGAACCCAGGGTTTGTGGTTAAGAAAATGTCCTCAGAATTAAAACAAAACATCACAGAAATCTACATGGGTACTTTTGTTAAAACAAGGCACAGATATTATTGCACAGTTGCTTATGGTAAGATGCTTTGAATAACAGCATTCAAAGCAGCAAATGTTTTGTAAAGCCGTGACAAGCTATGACGTTTTCATTTAAATTGTAATGTAGAAATTGTCAATTTAAACTGGATAAATAGCAAAATTACCGTATATACTCAAGTATAAGCCAAGTTTTTATTACCAAATTTCACAACGCAAATCGGGGAGTCGGCTGATACACAAGAAATTCAAATTTGATCCCAGAGAATGAAATTTCCAGGGGTGGAAATACTACCCATTACCACTACCNTCAAATTTGATCCCAGAGAATGAAATTTCCAGGGGTGGAAATACTACCCATTACCACTACCCATGGTAAATAGTTTAAATCATACCTTAGAATGAGATGTTTCTTGACAAAACATCTTATCCAGCACATTTTGCAGCGCCCAGTAAGCCGTGGTTGTGATTGGTCAAAGACAAAAGAATGGGCCAATCAGAGATGACCTTATAACAGTGCTGGTTCATATACTGGTACAGAAGTGTTGTTTGGTAGTCTCATTCAACATCATGTTTTGTGCTTTATTAGCAAGAATCTTGAGATAAATGGAGTGGAAACTACACGGACTCAGAGAGGAAAAGAGCATCATATGTGTAACGTGTCTTGACACGTTACACAGAACAGGACTGGAATTAACTGTTTGGTGATTCAGACAAGGAAAAGGAGCCCGGAAAAGTTAATGTCAGCTAATGTCAGTTATGTTAATCAGCTGTTTACCGGTACCGGTACGTGGATTATTTTCAGAAAATCACAGTAATACTATGGCAATACCCAGAAAAACAGGTAATTTGCTAAACAATAAATTGATGGAACAACATCAGGGGGTCGGCTTATATACAGGTTTCTTTAAAAATCTAAATTTGCAGGTCAAAATTGGGGGGTCAGCTTGTACATGAGATCAGCTTATACTCGAGTATATACAGTAAGTCAGTTTAGTTCAGTTTTTCAAAGCACGTTGAGTCAAGATGATACAACAAGCACTGTGACCACAACACAGAGCTCAAAGGAGCAAAGGTGACACAAAGCCACATTGTAAATGGATGAGCTGTTTGCAAGTATTATATTTGTGTGTGTGTGTGTGTGTGTTTGTTTGTTTTATATGTGCTCACTGACTGTTAGCAATTATACAGTATGTGTTGACGTCAGATCTGACAGGGATTCCCTTTTCTTCATTTCCTCACACATACACCACACACTCACACACACACACACACACACACACACACACAGACACACAAGCTTTTACAATTCAGTTAAAGATTTCAGACCTCTGTAACCAAATCTAAATTGTCTTAACTGTCAAATTTCACTTTTCCCTGCATGTTTTGTTGAGCTATTGCTTGACTTCATCCTCAAGAGGAACCCTAAGAAGAAATGTTTCTGTTTCAGCTGTCACACGTTACATGGAACAATGCGAGGAGGGCGAGAAGGAACTCTGTGATGGAGATTAGAGTTCTCAATTGGCTTCACATCCTATTCCATTAAAGAAATGCTTTTTAAATTACTCACGGAGGATAAATGTGCAGAGGGGGAATTGCACAATGGCTACCGCTGTCGTGCTAATGAACGTACGGCAAAACAGAGCCCAGAAGATGAAGTGACTGTTTAAGCTTGTCACTGGCTGAAATGTACTGCTGCAGATCTCACAGGAGAGACACGGAGTAATATGGCTCTTCTTGTTGAGTTTAGGCCATTTATCCTCAACAACAGCATAAGCAACAGCAACGTGCTTCATAGATGAGACCATAACTTTTCTCCTCTTCCTCATGCCACCCCCATCTCTCATTTTCTCTCTGGCAGTGCAAACTATCTTGTTAAGGTCCCCTGAGATGCCGTCATTTCTAATGGTGTGTGTGTGTGTGTGTGTGTGTTTGTGTGTGTGGCTGTTGTTGACACAGCACTATGCGTAGGTCAGCTGTGTCAGTGCTAGCAGGGGACAGATAGGACACACACACACACACACACACACACACACACAAATTAGTGTCATTATGTTCACCNACACACACACACACACACACACACACACACACAAATTAGTGTCATTATGTTCACCTCACGCCAGCTTCTCTCTGAAAAACCAAAGAGGAGAGAGGAGAGGAGAGGAGAGGAGAGGAGAGTGGTGTGAAGAAACAAGGGGATGAGAGGCAACAAGATAGGAAAGGAAAAATGAAGGGACACAAGAATTTAAGTGCATGGAAAGAAAGAAGAGAAAGAGAAAGGAGGAAAAGAAAAAAATGAAAAGGAGGGTAAGTAAGGAGTAAAAAAAAAAAGAAAAGAAAGGGGAAGAGTTATGAGCAGTTGGATTGTTTGCTGATGACTTGAAAAAGCAAACAAACTTGTCAGGAGACAAGATCCCACCAGCTTAAAACCTAGATGTTTACACACACACACACACACACACACACTAGTGCATTTATGGACCACAGGATATTGTGCGCACATAAACCAGTACGTACTGTTGTCGTATTTCTCCTCAACTCACACAAAGACACACACACACACAGATCATCTCACAGACACACCCACGGGGTTTGACCAGTAACTGGTTCTTGTGGAGATTCCTTTAGTGATGTTGTCCATAATTGAATTTGACAAAGAGGAAGACAAAGAAGCTAGAAAGGATTTAGACAGGGGCATTTGTGTGTATGTGTGTTTGCATTTGTGCGTCCGCATGCATGTCTGAGGGTGATTTAGGGTGTGTGTGTGTGTGTGTGTGTGTGTGTGTGTCTGTGTGNATGCATGTCTGAGGGTGATTTAGGGTGTGTGTGTGTGTGTGTGTGTGTGTGTGTGTCTGTGTGAGGATGGAAACAAAGCGGATTACGAATTGATCCGTTTGCCATTTAATGAACCAGACAGCCGAGTTTGACACGCTTCTATGTGATCCCACACACTCACATACCGTCCTTGGAAAGTTGTCCCTGTGTGTCTGTGTGCATACTTATATCCTTGTAAGGACACTGAGTGTTATTTGATGAGGAATTTAAAGCCGTATATTTCACATTTGGAAGAGAAGGAGCACTTTTTGTGCATTTTATACACCTTAGTTGACTTCATTTTCTATTCCAGGATGCTTCACTGTGTTGATGCACGTATACTGGCTGTTGTGTTGAAGTTATTGAACTTGTTACCTTTCATAGTCAATCTAGCTAAGGTCCCACTGTTGTTCACCCCTTGAAATGCTATTTTACGGGCAAACCTGACAAAAATGGGAATCCAAAAATTCAACTTTCAGCACAAACATTGTAGTAGACTAAATAGAGCTTGTTTACTGTGAATTATAGTTTCCTCATGGTGCAGAAAACATTGTAACTTTTTGATGGGGGCATAAAATCACAGTGAAAATCAATTTAAACTGATATCTGGTCTTAATAAAAAAAAAAAAAGTAAAACTGAGTAATTTATGAAGAAAATAAGAAAACTATAAAAAGCACGAGTCTTACCATGAGTTACCTCCACCAAAGATGTGATGTTTTCACCTAAATCCATGTAATTTTGGTGATCCAGATCCAGGGATCCAGAAATTTTTCAAATGATTTCTTACCATTGGGTATTTTTCATAATTTGTGTCATTCCCTTTAATAGTAATGCACCATCCTCAATGAAAGGAATCAAGCATATTTATCCCACGATAAGCTATCAATTGCTGCAAGTTGGTCTGGATCAGGATCAGGATCTTATCTGGCAAAAATACTGCTTGAACACGGGATATATTCAGAATCAGAATCAGAATCAGATTTATTGCCAAGTAGGTTTTCACATACGAGGAATTTGCTCTGGTGCATGGTGCTCAGGAAGGAAAAGAAAAATATACAAGATAAATACAAATATACGATCAAAAAATGTACAATATACACAGAATGTATAAAATGTACAATATACAGAGGATGTACAATATAATATACAGGGAATGTGCGTTAATGTAGCGCATAGAGTCCAATGGTTATAGAACTTACGTTGTAAGTGAATGGATGTAGTGCAACGTGTGATGGGGGGATGTGTGAGTGTGTGGGTGGAGTGGGGGTGGGGATGGGGTCACTAATGAGTCCTACTGTAGTTGGGAAGAAACTGTTTTTGTGGCATGAAGTTTTGGTCTTGATGGACCGTAGCCTCCTGCCAGAGGGGAGTGGCTCAAAAAGATGATGTCCGGGGTGGGAGGGGTCAGCCACAATCTTTTCCGCTCGTCTCCGAGTCCTGGAGGTGTACAGGTCCTGGAGGGATGGTAGATTGCAGCCAATCACCCTCTCAGCAGAGTGAATGATACTCTGCAGTCTGCCCTTGTCCTTGGTGGTGGCAGCAGTGTACCAGACTGTGATGGAGGAGGTGAGGATGGACTCGATGANCCCTTGTCCTTGGTGGTGGCAGCAGTGTACCAGACTGTGATGGAGGAGGTGAGGATGGACTCGATGTTGGAAGTGTAGAAGACTACCATCATAGCCGTTGGCAGTTTGAACTTCTTCTCCTTGTTAAATAAATACAAATCATAGAATAAATGCAAAGCACTGCACACAGCTCAGTATCACAGAAAAAATGTAGCGTTTGACCATAGATTATTTCTGTAGTTTTTGGATAATTTCTGCTCGATCATGTTGGGGCTCAGATATGATGTCATTCAATCTTGATCACTTTGCTCCACGTGATCATGATGACTGAAGTTTAGTCTAAGGGACATTATCCACAATCCATGTTTTGCTATCTACTGTATATGATTTCAGATGTGGATGAGTTGGACAGTGGTCATGGATTTTCTGCTTACAGATTTCTGACATTAGCATTTTAGCACTGTTAATTCAGTTGGATTGGACAGAATCTGGAACGCATAAGGGAAAATTGTGACAGACTGTGGATGTGAAAATGCAGCACTGGGCCAGGCTCAGTCTGGACCGATATGGGTTTTTTTCCAGGCTCTGATTTTTGGGTTCAGTACAAGCTCTGTAGTGTTTATGTTACCGTGAATCCTAAAGTCCTCCAAGTGGTAGACTAGTTATCCATGAATGAATGAATGAATGAATGAATGTGTATTTGGACACAAATGAAGCTTGCTGTTTTTTTCATTTTATTTCTGTCTTTCTTAGCTGTATTCTTGGCCTTCCTCAGTTTGTAGGCTCACACAGCATGATCAAATAACAAAAAAAAAAACAAAAAAAAAACAGACAGATATAATTTGACTTGCTGCATAAAATAAAAAGTTAACAAAAATGTGTTATTTAAGAAAACAAATCAGGCCACCAGGTTGTTATCGGTGCTGATGAAGGCCTTTTTGAATTATATGCAGTCACAGTATCCTTTTTTTAAAAATAGTCAGCACAGCCACTATATCAAATTTTGTAATACTATGTAAAAAAAAAAAAAAAAAAAAAAAAAGCATATTTGGAGATGCAGCTTTTTTGCTCTTTTGACACTAAATCCCTCATCTCCATCAGAGCTCAACACTAATACTCTTATTGTGGCCTAGTTTTGTTTTCACTCATAATGTCTGCATGAGTCTTTATACAATATACCACTTTAGTCTTGGGAACTAAATTCTGCAGATCAAAACTCCTTAAATCTTACTTAGTACAACTATATCCTTACTGTAGCTGCAGCCTACTGTGCTGCTATACCAGAATGCGTAAGAGAATGTGGAATATGCTGGGTGATGTCTATGATGTTGTGTCCTTGTCTGTGTGCTGCATGTGTTTTGCTGTTTTGCTTTCATTCATTCATGTCACCATTATGTACTTACTGTAGGTCATAATGGGAGTTGTCATCATGTTCCCGCCATCAATGTCACCTGGACAATTTCCCTTCACATTTATTGCACTTGGAAAATAAATTGATTGGTAGTGCTGTGCTGCAGAGTTAAATGTTTTGGAGCAGCTGCTCAGCTGCTGATAGGAAAAATATTAGATCTGAAGCATTTAATGTTGTTTTTGGTGGTTTATACATTTGGTATTGGATGAACATATTGGCCTAATACTTAAGTATAATCACCCTCTTCTGGCAACAGCTAAAATGACGTGCTTTTTGACAAAGCCATCAATTTACTATTTTTTTAGTCTTATGAATAAGGGATTATTATTTTTTTAATTTAAATTTTCAAGCTGGCACTCAGTATGTGTGTAAATGTGTGGGCTGTGCATCCAACTATCACTGCCAGGTTACCTTTTGACTGCAGTCACCCAGATACAACAATATGCCATCATGGTGCTTTAAGGTAGTTTATCTAAATGACCAAATAAGGCAACCAAGCAACATATTTTAGTGTTTTCATTAATGAAAAGTTTACTTTTATTATCCTGCAAGCCTTGGATTCAATGTAGTTTGAATAATGTTTGAATAATTATGTACTGAGAAAGGAGAACTGATATGTATTGTTTTTAAGTGTTTTTTTTTAGCAAGGCACATAATCACTATCAGGTCCTGCTCTGAACTGCTCCTTGTTTAAACTTGGCATCAATCAAAAAGAAAAATTCTTTACATTGAAGAGTTTTTGTTTTTTTTTTTTTTTNTTTTTTTTTTTTTTTTGTTTTTTTTTAATATGAGAATATATTACTGAGGTAGGAGTTTCATTCCAAAATGTGATATATCCATTTCCCACAAGGAATAGAAATATGTGGTAAGCAGGTGGTCAGACTCAGTATACCATAAAAGTTTAAGTGAAAGCTAACATGATGCAAACAAGAAATTAAAATGATGTTTCGAGGCTCGTTGTGCGATGATTGAAGAGGAAGAGGAGGAGAACTGATGGACAGAGTGGAAGAAAAACAGGTTGAGGATTTTCTCCAGGTGCCTTGGGTGATTTGAGAGCCTAGAAAAGAAATAAAAGGTAAAGTGGATTAAAGGCAGCGGTCATACATGCACACACACATGCACTCACACACAAATAACACACTTTTTCCATTTAGCTATAACAGGCTTAGAAAATGGCTTGCGATTTGAACTGCACAGCAGGCCATATACCATTAGCAACACCTAAAGACATAACTATGGGAGCTTGCAACCTTGAAGGGTTTAAAACTATGTTTTTTTTAGACCTCCAAGGATTCAGCGTTCAGTTGAAATATATGTGAAATATATGTTGTTGTTAAATCAGCAAAGCTCCAAATGTTCCCCAGTGCCTCCAGATGAAATATTCAATAGATTGCATAGTGACAAAAACTTCCAGGAAGTGAAAAAGTGCTTCCGTTGAGATTTTAATCAAATGTTTCAGTGTCACAACTGCTACAGCATGCAGAAGCAGCAACTGCAGGAATCTTCTTTCATAAAGTCTACAAAGGTGTTCAGGCATCATTGGATACCTAGTCATAGTAGATTAACTGGACTTGCTGTTTGGTCTTGAAGACCTGTAAGATGATAAAAAAAAAAGTACTTCATACCCAAAAAAGAAGTGATTGAAAATTAAGAAGACAAAATAAATAGTTTTCCTTTCCAAAACTCGAGGGAATGGTATGCTACAAACTAACAATTTGAACTATCAATCTCCAATTTGATAGCCTTCAAAATAACAAATATTGGGAATAATTGTTATTGTTGTAATAGGCAACTGCTGAGCGAAGATATAACACAGAAGAGAAAGGGAAGAGAGAGAGAAGGTGGATCTGTGACCGAGGGATTATGTCGGACCCTGGGTCACACTCTTCCTCTCACCTCCATAAAATATACAAGTCTCAATCAATAACTAATTAGCGTCTAATTACCATGCTAAACATACACACAAGCACTCATGTAAACACACAAACATCCCCATATGGCTTAAGTAGGTGTGTGTTAAACTTCCAAATTCTCTTTCTCAATATACACCAGACACACACACACACACACACACTTGACTCAACAGACTGTAAATCAGGGGATCTTCAAGTTTGACTTTCCACTACAGGCACAAAAAAAAAGACACAAGTAAAATCAAAGCTGGGGTCAAAGACAATAACACAAAGTGTCTAAATATAAAAAATACTAAAACTACTACAAAATGAATAAAATTACTAAAAACTAACTTAAAAGGTCATCTCTCTCTCTCTCTCTCTCTCTCTCTCTCTCTCTCTCTCTCTCTCTCTCCCTCTCCCTCTCCCTCTCTCTCTCTCACACACACACAGAGAGAGACACACCCTGACATTTTGACAGCTGTTGACATGCCTCCATTTTGCGTTCCTCAGGAAACCATGTTATTTCCTGCATTAGTACTCCATCACTTGGTCACAGACAGGGCATGACACGAGTGTATGTGTGTATGTGTGTATGTGTTGATGTGTTTGTTTCCTGCTCCATGTCAGAACTGTTTTTGTAAAGACAGTGATACTCGTGCGTGTGTGTGTGTTCTGATACACAGGTTGATGAGAAATAAATAAGTACAAGCTGTTTTCTGAACACTTGAGTTCTCTTGGCTGTGGTGCTGCTAGTATGTATAATCTACAAACTAAAAGTCAGAGTTTCAAGGGTTACATTTAATTTGTACTGTCGGTGGAAATACAGAATACAGAGAACTTTGGGTAAAAAACAAAACTTCAGAAAAGTTATGTATTTGTGATGAAGGTGACCAGTTGAGGTCCCAAATTGTTGTCAAATGTAAAACATACTGATGTGAATGAAATGAGCAAGTTTCCCACAAATGATCCTGTGATTGGTTGTATTTGAGGTAATTATTTTATTTTTGCAATTATCATTACTAATATTATTTTACTTTTAATTATTGCGATGGTAAGATGGCAAACATTCAAAAAGGAACAAATAAATAATTTACAATAGATTTAAAGACATCAGATACATGTTTTAACACAAATAAATCATTACCAACCCAGTTCTAATTCAGTAAACCATGGAAAATCTGCTGGATTGTGTTAGTGAACAGTAAGAAGGAGTATAAAGAGTTCTGAAGATTTCATTTACACACACACTTTGTATGGTGATTTATGCAAAAAAAAAAAAAAAAAAAANAAAAAAAAAAAAAAAAAAAAAAAAAAACAGCTATATGATTATGAGAATTCTATCATTTTCTGAATATACAACTCATTCTTAATCTACTTATGAAAAAGTACGGCAGGTGAGGAAATGCAGAATGTTTACACTGATTGTAAACCAATGGAGCGTTTAAATCAACTTACAATTGTATAATCTAGATCTGTTATACACCCACATCCAATTATGCTGATTTCAATCTAATTATTATGTTTAAGTGACATTTGAAAAACATCGATTTATTGCCTTACAACTGATGTTAAACAGAGGACGTTTCACGGTAGAACAAGTGTTTGTGGAATGAGTTCTGGTCTGGGTTGTGATGGCAGAAGAGGCAGATTGGCCCCAATGTGCTCCTCCCCTGACGCAACACATCCTGCACCTCCTCCTGGGCCATCCCAAAGCCTTCTCAGTAGTCGGTATAAATAATCCCCCCCAGCATGTTCTGGGTCTGCCCTGGGGTCTCCTACAAGTTGAATGTGTCCAGACTACCTCTGCAGGGACATGTCCAGGGGGCATCCTGATGAGATACCTGAACAACCGATGCTGCTTCTAGAGCCTAAATTGCCTTGCTGTTCAGCCATGCCTTTCTCTGGCCCTCTCTGTCATATTGTCTCCTTTTTGCACTCGGTCTGTTTAAAAGTGAGAAGTGAAAGAATAGTGCAGCGAGAGAGAGAGAGAGAGAAAATCACCTGCAGTGTTGCTGTATTTCCCACTGCACTGTTCTCTTGTTAACAGCCAGCAGTCAGTTCTCCTGCAGGGCTATTAACATTAGAAAGGCTGGCTGCTGAACCGCTTTCAAAGAAGTCTGCTGTCTGGCCGATCCAGCATTACACTGCTGATGCTTACTTCCACTTAAGCCTGGCTGACTAGATGTTATAAAACGGGAGCCTGTAAAAGTGAGAGTGCTAAAGAAAGTTGAACATGAACAGGTAATCACCAATATTATTAGCTGAAATCAAACAAAATTTCCCTTTATCAGATTGCTCATAGAGTGCATGACATGCCTGGAGTGAATATTTAACACAATTTGCCAGTTCTCTTCTTCTTCTTTTTACTGAATTTCTTTCTTTTGACAATGGGAAGACAATTATAATAATGCTGATATCCTCCAGGTTTCCTAGAAGTATAGTTTATTTAGTAACAGCAGGTTTTTCTTAGTAAAAAAATGACAGTTTCATAGCCATAGGCACATCACTCAAAACAATCGATTCATCGATTCATCTTAATTCCTTGTCCATCTGCTGGACATGTGGCTTTTGCTCTGCAGTAATAGCTTGTTTAATGTCAATCTCATCATATCATCATTTCAAAATGTCCACATTACATCTCTGAACAAACCAAAATATCTAAATGCCACCACACCAACAAGCATCAAATGTAGGAAAAATCAAAGTACAGTGAACAGTGTGAGCATGAAAGGTTACTGGCAGCCACATAGAACAGAAATACACAGCGTGCACAAAACATCTAATTCTTAGTTAAAATAGAATGATAATTAAAGGAAAATAATACTTATACTTTTTTTAAGATATTTGAATAATTTGCTGCAATAATGCAGATAATTCCCAGATATTTTGATTGTTTTGATTCTCCATAAATTTCCATGGTTATCTGGTTTAAATCAAGGATCATCAGTGGTACTCGAATCACAGTTTGAGAACCAGTAGATTAACATGAAAGCAATTTTTTTTTTTTTTNAAAAAAAAAAAAAAAAAAAAAAAAAAATTCTCAGTTAAGACAAGCTGTGAACAGGCCAAAGTCAGGCCTGCAATAGTTTAAGAAAATATAATAGATTTTGTATTTTGCATGGAAATATTGTGCATGGAAAATACAACAGGAACACATCAGAAGATACTGAAATTGTATTCTATCAACATTTCCACAGACGTAGAAGTAGAAGTGTTTGGGGCATTCTAGGCAGTCCCTTGGCTGGTAATTCGCTGGGACAGGCAGTTTATATTTACAGTAACAATAATTTAATCCCAATAACATCTATAACATTCAAGACAGAATAATCGTTTTGCACTAATGGAGGACAGGTAGGGGTCCAAAAGTCTGAGACCACTGTGAAAATACTTTTATTTTGCCTTCTTTTTGAATTTAATACAAGATTTTTCATTACAAATGATAATATCATCTTAACAATTTGAGTGAAAAGTTGAATCTCTGAAAAATGTTCATGAATTTCAGAATATCTTAGTATTTGGTATGCCCCCCTTTTGCTTTAATGACAGCATCACTCAAACTAGCATGGACTCCACAAGTTTGTGCAAAACTTGATGACCCAAGTTATCCCAGCATGATTTGACAATTGTTCCAAAGACTTATTGTGATGTCAGACTTTCTGATTATTTCCAGATTTACATGGAAAACATCACAGATTTTTGATGTGGTCTCAGACCTTTGGATCCCACTGTATGTGTGAATTCTGAAGTGGTAACTGCTGTGTCTCTCATTTGAATGTAATTTCCATAGCAAGTCAGAAAGAACAAAAGAGACCAAGAGTAAAAGCAGTACACTTTAGAAAAAACTTCTCTCTCTCTCTCTCTCTCTCTCTCTCTCTCTCTCTCTCTCTCTCTCTCTCNCACACACACACACACACACACACACACATACATTTTGGTCACAATAGGGCCATACAAACAGACATATTGGGGCCAGTGTTGACTTATATCCCTATGCAAATAAGCATAATAATTCACATAGGACCTGAGAACTTTATAGAAAAAAACCCTGCCTGACACACATGTACAAACACACTCAGAGAAAAGCCTTTTCCTAAAGCCCTGTAGAGCTCCAAGATGAAGACGAGAGTCAAAGTAAGAAAGTTTTTGAAGTACAGCAAAGTATTTAACTAGTTTTCTATTGTCTATCTGAAGAGGGAAGGTGGAGACAATGGGAAGAAAAGTGGTGAAGTTAGGAGGACTTCACAAGAAAAAAGAAGGTCAAGAATGAAGAGAAGAAGTGAGAGAGAGAGAGAGCTATAGAGATAAAGTTGCGAAGGAAATAAATGGAAAGATAAAGGATAAACCGCTCCTGATCAGGAAATTGATTTTTGTGCTGCTTGTTGCTTGCTGACCCAGTAGTGAAGGAGATAAAGTATATTCAAAGGATACAAACATGTATTCTCGCCAGGTCTTTTAATTTAAGAAAGATGGGATATAGATAGAAGAGAATTTACTGCTATACTACGTACTTTATTAGGACACCAAATGATGTTGGTCTGTATATAAGATTCAGTGTGACTCCATATGTATCCTTTATTGGTATTTTTCTATGTTGGCTGCTGCACATCTTGTACCTCCTGTGCTTTTGTATGAGGCTTTTAGCATTTGCCCACTGCTCTGTGAATCTTATCCCAGCTGTATTGAGTCATATCAAACCAGACATATTCGTGCTCTCCGCATAACTCGGGTTTTGTTTCCACTGAAAAGGAGCCACGCAGGAGAGGGCAAACTGAGTATGAATTTGAGTCAGTGAACTATGAGGGAAGCAGCAGTTGTGCTGTAGATTTTGTTTTTTTTTTCAATGTACACTATGTTATTAAACTTTAATGTCTTCCTGTGTGATCAGCTTCTGCTGTTGTGGCACTTTATTCTTCTATATTCCTATTTAAGGTTTTTTAAGCCTTTTCTTCCATTTCTGCTTTGAGGATTTTTCCGTATCCACTGTGGCAAGCTTTTCTAATATGTCCTGCTACACTTTCTTATCCTGCATCCAGTTTGTAGATTCCATCATTTTCACCTAGAAGAAACTACTAAGCTATTAATTTAGAAGTAGATTATCTGCATCTGTCCACTACAAATTCTGTGGTCTTTTAAATGTGGTGCCTCTGTCTTCAATCCTTGTATCGTTTTCTTATGATAAGTCATGTGAGTCAATTGGTGTACCATTACATCAACACTTTGGCTCTACTTCAAAGCAGGGCCATTATGTTGATGGCTGGGCTTGATTTAGTATGGTTTTTGGCTCGGTTGTGAGTAACGGAGAAGGAAACAGGCAGTGTTAGTGGCATGGGTTGGGACAATCAAATCAACAGCAAACCGTCACCTTTCTGCTGCTTTCTCTGTCTAACCTGTCTACCCGTCAAGTTCTACCACCTCACATTTAATGGTTTTAACAAATATATAACAAATGTCTAATGTAAAATAAACTTTTCTGGATAGAAGTGTTGGTAGGGACAATTCAGGTGCTCCTTGACATTAGTCGGGACATGTCCTTACCACCTCTAAAGCTCACCTATGCTAGCTATATTCCCTTTTCTGTTGTTTTGTGCTGTAGTTCTTTTTTACTTCCTGTTTCTCTCGATAAAACAGTTCCATTTCAGAGAACAGTGGAATGTAAATGATCATTAGAGAACATTTTTACTCTCTATTTCCAAATTTAGAATGACAGCCAAACAATAAGCTGCTGACTTGTGTGTACACCTTCCCATCAGTGTGTGTGCGTGTGGTGTGTGTGTATGTGTACTCAACCAAAATAAAATATCAAAATATCATACTTATAGTAAATGGCAGCCATATGAAACTGTGCAGAGGCAATTGGCCCGGTGTGGGGTTTCTTAAATGATGGACAGGTGGGAGGTCTAATCCCATCATCAAGTTAGTTAGTCTGTCCCTCAGGGCCCGCCCCTATCTCCTGAGTGGGCTCTGATTGGATGATATGATTCTTACAGTCAGATGGATTGGACTGCCTGAGGCAGAGAACAAGAGAAATAGGCAGGAAAGGAAGCAGAGAATAACAGAGGAAAAGACAGAATGTGAGGCGAGGGAGATGGATGGACAAAGTTGCAGAGAGAAAATATACATCTGAGACAGACTAATAGAGAAAATCTGAGACAGTATAAGAGATTGAAAGAAGACAGAGAGAGAAGTAACTGCAAATTCAGACAGATTACTTTGCTTGGAGGTAGATGAATATGGATTTAAATAAATGACTCAGCCTGGGGACAGTAAATGTGGATGAGTGGGTGGGTGAGTTTTGGGACTCCACAGCAGGTTTTAAGGTAGTAGGAAGGGAAATTGAGAAGATGAGGGGTATAATGAAGCTAAAGCATCATCCCAAAGTCTGAGCATTAGCTGAGCTGCAGCACCACAAACCAGGAATAAACCAACTTCATTTTCTCTTCTAGCTTTTTTTTTTTTTTTTAATTAACTGGGTTTATTTTGAGAGATGAATACAAGTTTCAGCGGATGAAAGGAGAGCCTATTGGATTTGTCCTATCCACAATAATTATTTACAATAATTATCAGTAAATATTATCAGTAACAGCACAATAATTATTCACAATAATTATTGAAATAATAATAAGCAAATTTTAATAGCATATAGACCAATAGAATGTTTGTATACCTGACACCAGAGTGGCTGGTACAGAAAAGAAAAGGCTGGGGGAAAAAANAAAAAAAAAAAAAAAAAGATGTTCATTTTTTTTATATGATATCCTTATGAATGTCTTATTATTATAACCTTCCTAATAAAGATGCACTCATAGCATATTTCATTTGACAGAAGTGGGACCTTTTTGTCACTGTAATTACAAGAGAAGCCAGAGGTGACAACCCTCCTTGTAATAAAGCATCAGCTGGCTGCTGAAGTAGTTCAGACTCATCATATGACAGAACACACTAATTTGCACTGAGTTTATATTTTATGTCCCATTGCTTAGCAGAAAATAGTTTCAAAGTTTAAGTTTCAAAGTTGTATTTGTCACGTGTAGCCATACAAGTATAACAACAGTGAAATGCTTTTGTTTCTGGTAGGTTCCCAGACTGTGCTTCTTAAGTATAAAAAAATATAATAATATAAAATAAAATAAAAATAAGGACAAGGCAACAAGAGCAAAATTAAAGAATTAAAAATGTATAAGTATGCAATCTATTTACAACCAAACCAGCAGGAGAATGTATGTACATGAGTATCAATAAAGTATCAATAAATATGTGCAAAATAGTAGTGTACATAGTACAAATGGAGCACACAGTTATACTCACACACACGACACACACACACTGTCCTGCTGAGAGCCCTGGTCACGCACCTCCTGGAGTAAATATCCTGCAGGGCTGGAAGGGAAAACATGATGGTGCACTCGGCCAAACGCACCACCCACTGCATGGCTTTCCAGTCCTGCACAGTACGGTTCCCATACCAGGCGGTGATGCTTCCAGTCAGGATGCTCTCAATGACTGCAGTGTAGAAAGACTTTAAAATGAGGGGTGTCACTTTAAACTTTCTGAGTCGCCTTAGGTGGTAAAGGCAATGTCTGGCCTTGATGACCAGGAAGTTTGTGCGAGTGTGGACACCAAGGTAGGCTACTTGAGGCTCCTCACTCTTTCCACCTGGGTACTGCTGATCTGTAGGGGGTTGTCACTTCCCCACTGTCTCCTGAAATCCACCACTAACTCCTTAGTTTTGTAGACATTCAGCGAAAGGTGGTTGTCCCAGCACCACAGCGAGAGACTGTCCACCTCGTCCAGGTAGGCCCTCTTGTCACTGTGGGAGATCATGCTCACCACCACCACAACGGTGTCGTCTGCAACATACATGTTGCCATATGACATGTTACCACATGTTGCCATACATGTTGCCATACATGTATGCCATACATGTTGCCATACATGTTGTACACATGTTGCCATACATGTTGCCACATGTTGCCATACAGACAGACAGTCAGAGATGTAGAAGGTGTGCAGTAGTAGACTCTGTACACCCCCCCCCCCCCCCNGGGGGGGGGGTGGGGAGTGGGGGGCTGTCTTGAGTGTGAGCGTGTTGGAGATCGCATGTTCTCCAACACACAGATAATAAAGTACCTGTAAGGAAAGCATGTCATGAAAATTTGTAGTTCCAATCTGTCATTGCCAGTTTTTGAGAATCAACATATTATTATTCATTGTGGACCAGAAAATTGCCACCTTTGGTGCAAATGTATTTAAGAAATAAAGTCACCAGGTTTGTCTATTAAATTGTTTAAACAAGAAGTCACTCCAAGAACCTTCACTAAGGCCAACAAAATTCCCCCCAAATTTCATTGAAATCAGCCCATTAGCATTGATTTTTACAAGCCAAAAACTTTTTTTCTGGATCCTGGATCCAGAATATGATCACTTTCAAAATTTAATCGCCTTTTTCTTTTGACATTATCTGTCCCCCAAATTTCATCCAAATCTATAAATTTTTGAGATATCCTGCTGACAAACAGATGTCAATTATCACATAACCTCCTTGGCAGAGATAATAATGATAAATGTAATGTAACAGAAGTCTCAGGTGCCACTCAACCAGCAAATAACCAGACGATTCCTTTTAATGTCTGACATTCAAAACATGAAGCTTTCTTTACATGACACAGAGTGAGAGATTGTTACAATGGATACATTACCACAAACTCTCCATCACTATTTCCCCATTACCCAAACACGTTATCATAAAATTACTTAATTGTTTTATTCGTCATAAGAAACAAAAAAACAAACAAAAAAAAAACTTATTTTATTTAATTTAATTTATTTTTTTATGTATTCAGATCTGGAAAAAAAAATCAAACCTATTAATAGTCTGTCTTTGGATCAATATGTCTGATTATTTCATTGAGACTTGAGATTTGCTTTTGAAGAAATGAAACCATTTCCGAATGTTAAGAAATCATTTTTAAAAGTTCTGGATCTGTCCCAGGTTCCAGATTGCCACCAAAATTTAATGAGCTCTTCCCTGGATCATGCTCCAGTTTCGTCAAAATCATTTCAGAACTTTTTTGGAGTAATCCTCCTAACAAACAAAACAACAGATGTGGGCGAAAACATAACCCGCTTGGGGAAGGTAATGAGCCCCAATCATCCTTACATCCAGACATGACCATCAGTTAACCTCTACACAACGAACGAAGCATCCTGCTTTCTGTCAAGCACGCCTCGGCTCTGTGGGTCTAGAGGCCAGAGATTTTTGCCTGCATAGTATCAAATTTAACTGTCATCAGATTATTACAATTTGATTTGTATGAAGTTGCGTGGAATTCTGATGGAAATCAGCAAATAGTACAGTTTGGGAAACTGAAATGTGAATCATTAACATGCAGAAAATAACACCTTACTGCTCTGCTTGTTGTGTAGCTATTACCCCACTAGCCATTTTTGTCATTTATTTGACATGATAAAACAGTCGTAGCTTTTGCCATTTTAACAGTCATCAGTTTTTAAAAACAGACACACATAGTACAAAACCAATGATGCAAATGTGTTTTCTTACAAGAAAAAAAAAAAAAAAGNAAAAAAAAAAAAAAAGGTGTTAAAATGTTTAGCTCATGTCTGTGCCTTGCTTTAATGGCATCTCTGCATACCTGTGTGTGTGTGTGTGTGTGTGTCCATCCATCTTTAGATAAAATGTGAATAGTTTCTCCTTTCTGACAAAATATACTTTGAACAGTGTTGCTTACTGCTTGAATATCGCTAGAAAAGTTTTCAGCGATTGGGTTTAGATGTTCAGTTGGGTTCAGTTGTTGTGGTTTTGTTTGTGGTGTTTGATGAAGGTGAAGGCAGTTTTTCTGCCCTTTGCATTTTCAACAAGTACTAACTGCTGAGAACTACACTTTTACTTTCTCTCTGCTACTTTCTTTTTTCACTCAGTTTCTTTTTTTGTCTCCACAATTTTTTGTCTTGCTTTTCTTTTCCTCGTTTTCGCTGCTGTTAGTCCTGCTCTCACTCACTCACTCTCTCTCTCCTTTCTCTGAAACAGAGATTAAATCCATTCTTCAGTGTCCTCAGACCTCCAACTCAGCTGTTTACTTGCAACAACACCAATACACTGGTTCTAAGTGTGTGTGTATCTAAGTCTTGGTGTTTGTCGATTTCATTGTGTCCATCTAGGTGTATGTGGCTCTGTCTTATTCTTTTGTGGGTGTAAGTATATCTATTAAGTACTTTTTTATTGTACTGTACCTACATCTTCAGTAGAAAAATTACACATATTTGCCTGCTGTTAGACTGTTTTCCTGTCATGCAATAGCTGGCATTGATGCATAAACTGTAGTGTGATTTCATTTTGTGGCTCATATATGCTATCAGAGATTGGGGAGAGATTCATTTTATTATGAAATGACAAAGCACAAGACTATCTAACATAAGGCCAGTTTATATTGTCAGTGTCTTTGGAACCACGAGGGTGAAAATAACATAAATTTTGTCAGCTGCTCATGTTAGCAGATCCCCACGACTCAGATTTTGGGACCGTGTGGACCTTTCTGCACCTTAAACATGCCAAATGCAGGTGTTCAAGAAGTGTAAAATTGACACTGTTTGATGGGAGGTTGTTCGCCATTATCCATGCCTTTTAAAGATCATACTGGTGATTTTGCATGTTTGAGCCCCATATACACACAGGTTACTGTCAACCATTTTCCAAAACATAAAACCATATTTTAGTTTCTGTGTAATTCCCTAAAGTTTCAAAATGAAATGTTCAGGTGATATACCAAATTTCGCCTAACACTTAGACACAATTATAAAAGACATGGTCATTTAATTTCTGAGCAAAAGCCATCTTTTCTCCTGGGACTGTATTTACAAACTCATTTACACCTACAGGCAGTTTAGAGTTTCTAATTCACCTGACCTGCATGTTTTTGGAGGTGGGAGGAAGCCAGAGCACCCAGTGGGAACCCACACAGACACAGGGAGAACATGCAAACTCCACACAGAAAGGCCCTGCCCCAGCTGGGAACCGAACCCAGGACCTTCTTGCTGTGAGGCAACAGTGCTAACCACTGCACCACTGGCGGGGACATACATCATTGTCTACCACGTAGCTCCGTGTTGGAGCAGTTAAATTAAGTAACTTTTAGTTAAGTAACTATCAACTTCCAAGTTAATATGTGTACTGGAATGAACTAAAACCATTGGCGATCTGAAAGGTAGGAAAAACAATTCTAATATTTACTGCTCCTGTAGTATGTTTTAGAAAATGTTTGACAGTCACACAACAATATGTAGGTTGTATTTATTGGACTAAACATGCAAAACCACCAGTGCAGTCCTATAATGCCAAATGTGTTTAAACTCTTAGAGAGAAATCACCCAGACGGCGGGCGGAAAGAGATGAAAATGTACGCAGGCAGAAGGGAAGATTTGAGAAAGATTTGTGAAGACCAAGAAAAAAACTAAAGGGGAAAAAGCACGGATGCTAATGGGAGTGACTATGTTCCCCTTGTGTTTCCATCGGGTGCTCCGGTTTCCTCCCACAGTCCAAACACATGCAGCTTTGGTGAATTGAGACTCTAAATTGCCCAGCCGTAGGTGTGAATGTGAGTGTGGATGAGTTTGTGTGTCTGTGTATGATAGCCTCATGATAGACTGGGATAGGCCCCCTGTGAGCATGCACAGGATAGTGGGGATAAAGAATGGTTGGATGGATGGTGTGGATGCGTGGAAAGCACCTATGTATGCAAACAACCAAATGTATAGAACATAGCGTAGGATGAACAGAGGGCATAGACAGTCCACACTTAAACAGAGTCTGAATTGGTTGCCACAAAACAGAAAACATTCTGTCATCCACTGTTACAGTGTGATCCTATGATGACAAGATTTCATAATTTCAAAGAATTAAGTCTTAATAATTCAGAGTTCATCATCCTGGGCAGCAAAACCACATCAACATTGTAAAAAACCACAGTTACTTGTGTTCTCCTGATTACAGCCAAAATGGACTAAAACTTGATTTTTTTTGCCAACATATGCAGGCATAGAGCAGCAGTAATTCAGCAATAACAAAATGTCAGACTTATACAACAGCTACGCTGGCAGTTCATTGTGCATTCGCCTGACTTCTGCTGTCTTTCCTTCATTGGAAACTGAACTCTGCTATACTAACCAAGTGCTGTTTTCACGCTGATTTACACCTAGAATATAAAAATGATTTGGGAAAATAGTTTGAGGCACCAACAGTCTACATCCCTTTGATGTTAACAAGCGGTAAATCAGGTTTCAGAGAGAGAGGAAGATGAAGAGCGAGACTGTGGGATGAAGGTGGGGGTGAGAAGAGACAAAAGAGAGAGAGGGGGTCAAGAGAGGGAAATAGAGGGTGTTGAGGGAGATATAAGGCAGAGAAGAAAAAGAGGAAACAGAGAGATGAGAAGGGTTGGGCACCTTTCCTTTTATGTTAGGGGAATGGAAGCAAAGTAAATGTGAAAGAAATAAGAGGATAGAGGAGATAAAGAAGAGGCAGATCAAAAGGAAGAAAGAGAAATCATAAGGAAGCAAGAAAAATGTCATGACAAAGTGTGCTGGTCTTTGCAAGGAATATGTTCACATTTCATTTCCAGTCATAATGTTTTGCCACTTGTGTAGTAAGATGATTACACCTAATGAGTTTGCTTAACTGAACTCGCAAGCCTTTTTTCTTCTTATTTTTTTTTTTTTTTTTTTTTAGCAGTAGTCTAATATTTTTCTCAGTACAAGTAGTCAACTATTTTAATTCTGACTTATTTCCTGCTTTTCCAAAAGGTTTCATATTACTGCAGACTGTTTCATGTGCAGGATCATCTGATGGCAAGTGATGTTTGTTCCACTGGACTCTGTAATAGCAAGTGTTGATGCATAGACCCAGGTAAAAAAAAAAAAAAAAAAANAAAAAAAAAAAAAAAAAAGTCAGATAAGTCTTCTAATCTCTGGGTGAAAAGTTACATATACACAGTATGTATTTCATAGCAGTGAGTTTGGCTTTATTAGATTTTTTTTCTCATGGTAAAAAAAAAAAAAAAAAAAAAAAAAGCTGAATACAAGAAAATTTTAAACAATAAAAAATACAACAAAAGGACAAGAAATGACAGCCAAAATTATTCAAGTAACACCCAGGTTGTTATAATAACACAGACTTTACCTTTAAAATAAAGGCAGAAGGATGTGAAAGTTAAAGAATGGCACTATTATAAATCTGTGAAGGTGCAAAATCAATTTTTAATGTTGGTTTGAACAGGTTGTGATAGAGGGCAGCATAAATATAACTTCACAGAACACTGGCTCCAAGTTAAAATTAGATGTTTACAGAGAAAACCTAATTTTATTGTTTACAGGGAGAATTCAATCATGAATACAAATTGGGGAAGATTTGTACCACAATGCTAATAGCAGATTAAAACCAGTAGAGCACATTTACTCACTGAATTAGACCTTGTAGGAGTTGTTGTCAGCATTGTTTAGCGTGACTCAGCCTCAGACAAAAGCTTTGGAGGAGATGTGAGGAAAAACTGTGATTTAAGGTATAAATGAGAAAAGTTGTGAAGTGATGCATAAATGAGTTTGAGACTACAAGCCTGTGAACATATTGTAGTATATTTTACAAAATTCAAGACAAGTGGAGCTCCCTGTCTGCTCAGCTCCAAGGTATGAATGTATATGACTGAATGAATATAAAGAAAGATGTTTCTGGAAAAGAGCAGACACACTGGGGAAATCTATCCGAGGTACATTAATGATTAAAAAAAAAAAAAAAAAANGGGGGGGGGGGAGATGGGAAAGGAAGGGGTGAAACAGGGACAATAAAAAGACAGAGAGAGAGAAAGACAGATGTGCGTGGTAAATGGAAGTTTGAGAGTGAAATAGGAAGGGGTGGGGAGAAAATGAGGCACACAGGATAAGTGTAGCGTGGAGAGATGAAAGAGGAGCAAAAGATAGAGAAAAGGGAATAAAACCAAGACAAGGAGGGAGAGGAGGAAGATAAGTTCAGGGTAAAGAAAGCGGGGAAGGAGAAGTTATATACATACTATGGATGAGAATAACTAAAGTGAAACAGTAAAAATAAGAAAGAATCAGAAAGAATGAAAGGGAGGGACAGAAAAGAAACACAGAAACAAAAATGACTGAGTATTTTCAGCCCAATACTGCTGCAGTTGTTAATATTTTCTTTTAATAAATTTGACATTGGTGCATTTAAATGGTTTTTATTCTATATTTTTATTTCAATAATCAAAGATGAGCCTCATTCCACAGCCCCATCTCTTGCAAATTGCATAATAAAATTATATTATACAGTATATAAAAAAGGAAGTAGTTATAACAATTCTAGGATGGCAGTCATTTGATCATGTACACATCATATGACTTTCAGAGTCATAAGATTGATATACTGTTCATAAAATACAACTTTCTGTCTTGTAGTCATGTATCAGGAAGTCATTGTGGTTTGCAAACTGTGACCGATCGGTGACAGGCCATCACAGTTTACAAGATCGTTTAAGGAGGAGTCCCAGATAAGTCTGTCTGATCTCTGGGTGAAGAGTTATGAATGTACAGTATGTATTTCATAGTTGTGAGTTTGGCTTTATTTTTTTTCTCATGGTAAAAAAAGCTGAATACAAGAAAATTTTAAACAATTAAAAACAACAAAAGGACAAGAAATGAAAGTAATGCTTAGTAAAAATGGGTATGTTTGCAGGCTGTATCCTCTCCTATGTTTCCCCTTGTGTGTTGCGCTCTCATTGGCTCCAGCTCATCACTGCTGTCATTGCCAGTCACAACACATTTCACACAGCAAATGGAACTGCTAGATCCCTTTAGCGTCTGCAACACATCAGTGTGTCTCTCAGACTGTGTCTTTTAACCGTTCACACTTAGCGATCGTTGCTTACAGGAGAGAGTGCCTGTTTGGCTCTGATCTGGGGTTTGTCTGCGATATCCAGAAACTGTTGACAAGTAGAAAATCAAGGATGAATATTGTGTAGTCTGAACCCAACTTTAGGCAGACAAATCCCAGACCTTTGACACCAGAGACTGTTATTCACATCTATGATCCCAATCTAACCAAGAGCTTTTAGTCTAACCTTACTTCGTTGCTACAAGCAGCTATTGTAACACAAACCTAGGCACCGTTTTGAATGTCTCATGCAAGTTCAAAAAGATGTGTGAGCCCTACAGGTGGGAATCTAAAGCGTTATTATGGATCCCTGCAGTTGTGTGTAGAAGAACATGACACAGAACTCTAGTGGAATCTACCCACTGAATCCAAATGAATGATCCTTTTCTAACTGTAGACACACACACACACACACATACACATCATCACACAGATGCACTCAAAAACACGTACACAAGACAACACTACTGTAGGGGTCAATTTGGGTTTGCTTGTTAAAGTATAATTATTTCAAGAAACATAAATTAGTAAGTGTTTGATATACTGTATTTTTGACAATAAAACAATGTTTTTTAATTGAAATTATCCTGTGTCAATGAGTACATGTGGGTACATACACATGTTGCAGATGTCTGTTGAAGGAAAAAAATCTAAAAATGTTAAGTCACATGGTGCAAAAAACATATTCTAGACAGAACAATATTTCATAGTAAATGTATTGTGGTAAGCATTTTAGTTACATGTAAACATAATTCTCAAAAATCCTGAGTAACATATCAGTACCAGTCAGTAATTTGATGATCAGTTTTATAAGAACACTCAGATCAGATTAGCTGAGGTAGCCAAACATGAACTTGAATGACAATGCAGTTTTTGATAATCTGTAGTTGAAGCATTTCAGGAAGTACTTTACACCCACATAGAGTGATAATTATTTGCCACTTTGCATTATTCCATTATTGGCAAAACTCTTGAGATTATTTGTCCAAATACTGTCAACTAAATCCGTCACACAATCAGATGAGAGAGAGAACGGTGAAAATGAACCTGACTAAATCCTGGCTTCCTCATTGTTCTGCCTGTCAGGTTGTCTGTAATGACAGTCATAATAATTCACTGTCTCCATGTATTTGTAAAACTTCAATACAAATGTTCTGAAATTAGATATTTTCGCAAAAAATATGAAATAGCACAGTCACAGGTTAATGAAAAAAAATTAACAGACCTGATTCTCTTTGAATACAGTAAATTTAAGATTGATTTTTATTCTTTTTGCTTTGGTATAAAGTATTTATCATAAATTTGTTTTAAAACAGAAAAATGTGCTTTTCAAAAAACATGGTTGTGTATAGTAGCTACAAAGTAAATGATCATTGTATTACTTATTAGTTTCTGGCAAACAGGTGCAGGAAAGAAATGAACTTTATCCTGAATATATGCAACTCATGACCTTAAAATCACCTTTCAATATTTTAAAATGCAGACAGTAGAATCACTTTTTACGGTTGACATCATATTTTAAATCAAACTCAGACTAAGTGAACAGGCACAGATTATTGATAATAACTGGAATGAGCGTACTTGACTGTTTTACCTTGCTTTTTAATGGTTTTACCCTCAGTCCATCTCACGTGGTTACTGCAGGAACATTATGATATATAATAAAATTAAACTAGTATTATCACAGGGAAAAAAATTATTATATTATTACATTATTATATCATACTGCATAGTGTTATTCCTCCTTTAGTGGGGAAATACTCTGAATTAGGGAGAAACGAAAGAAAAGAGCAAAAACGCCTTCGTCTGAGTTATCTCATTCTTATTAGGTAATAACATTATGCTTGCATACAAATTAACCTCTTTTATAGGTCATATCTCAAAAGTGCTTTATAAGATAGATAAATACAGTGACAAAATGCCATATTTGCTGCAAGGGCACGATGAAAACTTGCTCTGGGCTGCTTAAAAAACACACACCAGTAGCCACATGCATTTCTGTAGGTATGAGTGAGTTTGGTTCCATGAGATTGGCTGAGAATCATAATCTCAAATGTGTTTGATTCACAGACTGACTTATTTTCTCCTGCTCCTTTTTTCTGCTTAGGTTTCCACAAACTGTGACCAAGTTTTGGTGAACGGTAAAGAGATGCGTGGCCGGCAGTCTCTGGCAGTGAACTTCACCTACCTGCACCTTTCTGCTCAGCTCCTGCTCACCATCTGGGTGCCCAAGCTACCGCTGCAGATAGACGTGTCAGATACCGAACTGAGCCAGGTCAAAGGCTGGAGGGTGCCGATCATCACCAACAAGCGGTAAATTACTCATCTAACCTTGAGGGAACAAGGGAGTGTGGGAGGATAAAGAGGGAGGGAGTGATGAATGGAAGAAGGAGGGAGAGATTGGGCCATACTGTGTCTAATGTGCTGTGTAGCAGTTTGTTTCTCAAAATTCAGATCACATTTCACATATAACTTTCAGATTTCTGCTGCAAAGACTAAATTGCTACTTGTCTGGCCTTACCTTTCATGGCATCATTCCATTTTTTGAAAAGCAAGCGGAAGAATAAAAGCTTGTAACAGCAAAAAGGATGATAACAGGTAAGCTAATACAGTAAATTTGCGGTTAGAATAGTAGGGATATATGCAGTGTTCAGGCGTTTTTGTGGTAGGTGTGCAATTTAAGTATATTCTAAGATTTCGTTATGCAGAGCAATTTGCCTCGCTTTTTCAGAGCTGGTGGATGGTGCAGGTCAAAGTCATACATTATATATATACTTATCTTTGAATTTTGAATTCTCTTTGATCCACTCATCCACTCAACAGTGATCCACTTCTACTCTCCCTTGCTGCAGTGCCATTGTGCACACTGAGTGAAAACAGTGAACAGTCTCTTTAAAGTTTTCTACCAAAAAGCTGCTCTGTTCTGATTGGCCAAAGTGATGCTTTCAGGGTAGTTTATGGCCCAATGTTTTTTTGTTTTTTTTTTGTTTTGTTTTTTGTTTTGTTTTTTAACATTTTGCAGGTTTGCATTGTTCAGCACATATTCCCTACTATATTACACTCTAAAATGGAGGAAAAATAAAAGTCAGCATATTGCGAAGTTCTTAATGGCTTTCCAATGTTCCAGTTTGGTTAACGTCCATCAGTGCATATATGTTCTATTATTTACTGTGAAGTATATAAAATTCTTGCATACCACTCCCAAACTGGTATACTATGCAAATTAGTTCACAGTACAGACAAAGTACAGACACAATAGTATAAGAACAGATAATATGTTCTCTCTGCAGAAAACAGTGTCATTCAAACTGAAGCAGTATTTTTCACAACTTTAAGACAAAAGCATAGAGTTACAGCCACACTGAGACAATGTGGCTGCTATTGTCTCATTCAATAGCCTTCTCGCATGGATGGTACACCCGGCCATCCCATCCACCCATCTCTATACCTCCTTATCCTGTGTCGAGCTGCGACTAGCCTAGCTGGAGTCTATCCCAGCATTCCTTGGGACAGGCTACACCATGGGCAGGATGATAGGTAATCACAGGTCTAATACAGGCAGACAAACTCATTCACTCCTATGGGTAATTTAGAGCCAAGCATTTGGATTGCGTGGTTGTATGTTAAAGGAGGCACGAGGCCTGTTTACAACCTCTCCAGATCAATGGAGGACTGTTAGCATGACAGGGACTATGCCAGATGAAACGAAATGACAGATGTTTTACATGCAAAATAAAATGCTTCCTGTTTTCTTGGCCATAAAACAGAAGAGTTCCTCTGTAATTCATTCTTGTTTGTGCACATTTTAAATTGCAATGCAAACTCTTGCAAACATCAGTCTAACTGGTGCTGGTTTCGTTTTTTTAATGTTTAATAATTAATGTAGTTGACTGATGTTAAATTTCACACAGAACTCCATTATGAATTCAACAAAACCCACTAACACCCACAACACCCACACGTGTGTATACTAGTAACAACAAAAATAAATATGATTAAAAACCGAGTNCCCACAACACCCACACGTGTGTATACTAGTAACAACAAAAATAAATATGATTAAAAACCGAGTTGTAGCAACCTACACAAGTATTATTGATACACACTCTGGTCCTGCTTTTATACTGTACACATTGTATTCTGCAAACAGTGACAGATGTAGCCATCAATTCAAAGAGAACGATAGTTTAAGTGTGCGTGTGTGTGTGCGTGTGTGCATGCATGCGTGCATGTGTGTGTGTGTGTGTGATAAGAGTAGAAACAACACAAATAGCAGATATGCTGAAGAGCCTCAGACTCTCTGCTCCTGGTCCATACTTGTCCACTTATGGAAATGGAAATCAGAATAAATTTGTTTGTTCAATTTAAAAAACAAATAGAGTTCTCACAGTGTGAAAAAAGTAAACGGAGTCATGGTTGTGTGTGATTTTTTAATAAACTTTAAGTATGGCTCGGGACAAACAGTGAAGAGAAAGAATGAAACAAGATGTATCATGTAATATATAAATTCATCACTTACAATTAAATTGGCAATTACAGTGTCTGTGTGTATGTGTGTCAGAAATCATTTAATGTATGTTTATTATTATTATTATTATTATTATTATATATTTGTGTGTGTGTATGTGTATGTATGTGTGTGTGTGTGTTTGTGTGTGTGTGTGTGTGCGTGTGTGTGTGTGTGTGTGTGTGCGTGTGTGTGTTGGTTTCCATAAATGTGGAAATGTCAGCATTTGTTCGCTTCTGTGTGTATGTGGGTGCATGGTTGTATGTCTGCAAATCTGTCTTTGTGTGTGTGTGTGTGTGTGTGTGTGTCTGTCTGTGATTTAGTGCTTATTGAATGGAGCAGTTGAGAGCACATATCGTTCCAGCCTACAATTTCCTAGGAGGTCAAGGCCCGCCAAGCTATACTGATGATAGCTATTATGGCTTTAGCATCATTGCCACTGAATGAAGCATTCAGTCACTTAAAACACACACACACACACACACACACACACACACACACACACACACACACACACACACACACTTACACACACATACTTACACACATATTTTCCCAAAAGGGGAACAATGCAATTGTGTGGATGTGAGTAGATGGTGGTGTGAAAGTACCAGTGTGTGTGTGTGTGTGTGTGTGTGTATGTGTGTGTGTGTGTGTGTGTGTGTATGGGGGGGAGATAAAGTAGGAATGAAGTATATATAAAAACAGCAGGCATGTACATGTACAGTAGGACAGAATATAATGGGTAGCCATTATGGAAGTATCTTCTGTCTGTCCTGCATTAAATGTTCCCTGGACCCATTCAGAAACAAACCCATGAGTAACCTCCCTGAAACCTACGTACATAAATCAAGTTTCTTCATAAAGAGATCTGATCCAAAATAGATTCGGTCCAGGTCGCCTGCCCAGACTCAAATAGAGAGAGAGAGAGAGAGAGAGAGAGAGAGAGAGAGAGAGAGAGAGAGCCAACACTGGCTGCAGCATGATGTGCTACCAATTAAAAAGCAGCAGGCGACCATTTTCTTCAGCGGTAATTATGACGCATCACATGATCAGAGGGAGTCCGCTTGGATCCACTCAGGTACAGCACGGAACTCTACCTGAACCTGATTAGACTGAATATATTTTGGACCCAGCCTGACTCGGGTCCTGGGTCAGGTTTCAGTTCCTGGAATGAAGTGGAGGCTTCTAGTACCACAAAGTATTTTTTATCCCGTAGCAGTGTTATAGAATAAGATTTTCCTGTGATGTTGGGGGCAATTATCTGAAATTTCAATAAATCCTTTATGTTTAATATACAGTGAGTTACCAGTTTATAGGTACATCAGTTTTGATGTAATAGGTGTTGTACTGGATTACAGTACTTTAAAAGATGTTTCTTTTTTTTTTTTTTAACCTCATTTAAATTCATGAATATAATATCAGAAACAAACTCCTATAAATTTCATGAAACTATCTCTCTCCAAAATATTCTCTCAAAAATGACCATGGAGTTACATCCACACCTCTGACACAGTGTCAAAGAAACAGAACTTTTTCATCTTAACCAATTTAAAACTTTTTGCATGGCTTTTGAATTTGGATGTCTTTTTGTATACAGCTGTGCAGCAAATAAACTGGGAACTCAGTGTGTTTTCAGTACAGAAAACAGATGAAGCCTAAAATGCCACAATCACCTCTTTTTGCTTTTAAACTCAAATTAAATACGATACACACAGTTGTACATTTAAAATGTCCAGCCATCTTTCTGCCTTTACTTGTCAAACATTTGTAATCGTGTGTGTTTCTGTTAAGCTCTTTAGTTGCACATGCTTGTGTGTGTGCCTGTGTAAGTATGCTGTATGTGCATGTACATTTGTGGGTTGGCTCCAAGTCCCTATATTTCCAACCTTCCATTCTGTTCTGCTGGGCCCATTTTTCAATTTGGCCAATTTCTGCTCAGATAGCCACCAACCAGAGTGCACACACACATATACTCACACACTGACATACACACACACACACACACACACACACACAGAGCTACTTCTGTGTCCTATTATCGCTACCCCAGTGTGTGTGAAACACAGGTAATGTTACAGGAATTCTCTTTCCATTTCCCAGTGGCCCGGTCACTCCTGTGTCTGTGTGAAAGTGCGTGTGTCTAATAGTGCTTGTGTTTCACTCTGTGAGAGAGTNCACTCCTGTGTCTGTGTGAAAGTGCGTGTGTCTAATAGTGCTTGTGTTTCACTCTGTGAGAGAGTGGTTAGAGGAGATAGAGGTATTATGTGCATATGCGTGTGTGTGTGCGCGTGTGTGTGAGATCCTGTATGTGTTATTGTGTAGATATTACACTGAGGGAGGCAAAGGCGAAGAATGTGTGTTTCTTTATGTGTGTGTGTGTGTGTGACTTGGAGGAGTTTCTGTATTTAAATATGGTACGGGTACGGTATTCATATTACTGTTTTTTTCATGTTGTTGCTTTATGAAACTCCTGATATTTTATTACCCAGATAATCTCACCCTAATCATCTCTTTGTTTCCCATCTTTCTCTGTTTGCCTCATCCACCTATTGTCTTCTTCAGACCTACCAGGGACAGTGAGGATGATGAGGATGATGAGAAGAAAAGCAAAGGCTGCACTCTACAGGTATTAGATAGCTGGTTTTCATTTTTATACTCTTTTAAAGAGTGCTATTTCCTTATTTTCTTCAGTGTTTCTATGTTTATATAGTCCCTATAGCTAATTAAAATCCATGTGTACATTTTGTTGCAGATCAGATGCACATGCCAATTAATAATCTTCTATTTTAAAGATTTACTTTTTGTTTTTGCTATAACAAATTTAGATTCTGCAACATTTTGCTCTGTAGTTACCTCCAGTTACCTCAGATAACCTCAAGGAGGTTATGTGATCACCAGCATTTGTTAACAGGATATCTTCAAAAGTTATAGATAGATTTGGATGAAATTTGGGGGATAGATAGATAAAGTCAAGTGGGAGAAATGACTGAATTTTGGATGTTCTGGATTATATTCTGGATCAAGGATCTAGAAGTTTTAGCCAATTGTGAGAGTAATGTGGCTCCTTCAAAAGACTGCTATGTGTGTGTGTGCGCGCGTGTGTGCGTGCATGAGTGAGAAAGAGAGAGAGAGGTCGACCAGTGTGTGGAGTGGGTTGATATTGGCAATCGGAGCAGTAATAGTGATAGTGTATATGTACTGTAAGTGGTTGCTGTAATAGTGACAGTAACAGTATAAATGCTCAGTATGAAGTTGAATTTGCTGTAAAATAAAAGCCTCAAGAAACAAGCAGAGTCCCTGAGTTTTCTGACACTTGGGGACTCTACTCTGTCTTGAGGAAGGTCTGAATGCAGAGGCTGAACGTAGCAGCTCACGGTTAACCTGAAGTTCGTAATAACTTTGGCCCTGAAGCAATAAAGGGAGCTCCCCTGTGCTTCCCATCTACAGCCTGGAGGATGAAGCAGGAAAGGTTAACACTATAAAATCACTGCTAATGGGTCAGTTCCTATGAAACTGAGCATGGTGGCTCATTTTTTAATAGGTTTTTTTGTTTTTTAATTGTGGATTTTGTTGGCCTTGGCGGGGGTATGTGCTCTCAGAGTTCCTTCTCATTTTGTATGCATTAAGAAATGAGCCAACACAATGGAGAGACCACTGTGTACCAATCAAATGTGGTGCTTGAGCTTTTAAGAACAAAACCTTTGACCTTTCAGTACCAGTACGCCTTGGTGCGGGTCCTCACCCATTTTGTGGCAGAACCTTCTGACCCAGGAGGAGAAATGGTCTACATGCTGGGAGCAGACTGGCAGGCTGATATCACTCACTTGGTCTTAGACCAGCTAAAGGTAAATATACACCTACATAAGTACATATACACTCATATACATACACCATCCTACATACACACATGGCATCTATGAACATTTTTATATACATTTTTGTAAAAGTCATATTGCAATCTGTTAATGCTACAGAGGAAATACATAAAGCAGTAACTGACAGCTATCTCCGTGCTCCTCAGGTAGAGGATCCTCGCATCGCCAGACTGATAGATGGACGAATCCTGATTGGTCGGGATCTCGGCATAACCACTATACAGGTATGTACATCCTGTTCAACTCTTGTTGTATCGCTCTTCCCATCGGTGTCAATCTATTTTCTATTTTAGTATCATGCCAAACCAAATGCATCACATTTCCCCCAACTGAAGAGGGAAATATTCACCCTGTTTACCAAAGCTGTCAGTGTATTAAATTAAGAAGGGAAGCATCAGTGAGCAAAGTGTAAACTAGTCCGAAAGTTTCTCAGCATAAGGTTTGGGTAAAGTGATGCCGTGATTTCTATAAGATGATTTTTAAATCAATAGGACAATTTTGCAGATTTAATGCTGTAATAATTGCCTTTTACCCTTTAAATCAGCATCAATTATTACAGAGATGAAGGATCTCTGCTCTGAGCCTCTTACTGATCAGCACCCTGGATTCAGCTCCTGTTTTGCATTTTATTCTGAATACATGGCTTCTGAATGCAACACCATCGCGCATTTATCACTGACTGGACAGCTAGTTCTGATATAGAGGGTTCAGAATATACGATTATGTGAAGTACAGTCAGTGTAATTTGGCAACTCACAGTTCAGACATAAGCGCTCCAGTGATGTAAACCCCCACTCNCCACCCACCCACTTTCAGCTAGAAGCCTAGCCTGAAAGCTCGTTACACAATTAGCCACAATTAACTGTCAGATTTGGCCCTGACATCTCAGTGTGATGTTCAGCAATTACACACAGACACACTCACACCCACACACACATACTGGTACATAGTGAACACAGTGGCACACTTGCTGAATTCGAATAAGCCAATCCATTGTGATTAAACCGTGAAAGCCCAGTGGTCTGTTATACAACAGCACCGAAGCAAAACAGTCATACAACAACACAGTGTCTATTCTATTCCTCCATCTCTCTGCTCTTTTATATCTAATCTGTTTTCATGCATTTTTTCATTTTTGTGCAAATGCTATTTTCTTCTAAGATCTGTATTTGCTTTAGCATGTGTGTGTGACTATTTTTGCCTCTGTGTGTATCTGTGTGTCAGAAGTGGGTTGCCTATGAGTTTAGGGCAGCAAAAGGGATTTTTTTTAGGGAACAGATGAGTGTATTCCAATCCATCCAATTGGGATCTGCTTTATGCACGCACACATGCAAAGACACTAACAGATGTGTGCAGACAGACAGCTGTGCTGTTTGGAAGCCAGGACAGAGAATTTACCCAGCATTCCCTTCGAGATGCCACAGCCGACAGCCGTCCTTTGATAGTTTGACAACTCCTCGCTCCCCCCAAATCCCCATCTATTTCTCTCTCCATCTTATTCTCTGTCTTGGAGAGCAATCCCAGAGCTGCCAATCATTGCATTTTGTTACCTCGCTGAAGGTTGGATTGAGTGTGACGCCCGACTCGTTCGCTGACAGATTTTCTTTGTACACCAATCGGATCTGTCGTCCTGTGGCCAGGCAGACTAGTACTACGACACGGAATTCCTAATCTTCATCACTGTCTGTCTGGTGCTCCTGTCTCTCCCTCTGTCCCCCAATCTGTGTTGTGTGCTCTCTTTCTGTCCCCCTCTATTTGTCATTCTCTCTCTCTCTCTCTCTCTCTTTGACACCAGCATTTTTTTCTCCCTCATTCACCGTCTCTCACTTAAACTCTCCTCTTTCAACACACTTGTTCATAAACTCTTGGCCTTGTGCTTTGCTTTGGCTAAGTTATCCTAGTTGAATACTAACACGCCGAAGCACAGCTGGGAGGCAGATGGGAACACTGTCACTGTATGTGTGTGTGTGTGTGTGTGTGTGTGTGTGTGTGCATGCATGGAGTGATCCACTGCTTAGCATGTGTTGGATTGTGTCAGTGATGTAAAGTGACAACAGCAGTGTTTGCTAACCAGCATTGTCTACACACAGGAAAAATGTACTGTCAGCTTTTACAGGCCTGTGTGTGTGTGTGTGTGTGTGTGTGTGCGTGCATGTGTGTGTGTGTTTGTCTTTGCATCTATGTGTGTGTCATACATGGTAGATAATAACACTCTATTTACAATGTAGCCATTATGTCTGTGACAACGTACTTCTTCTACAGCCTGTGTTAGTGTGTGTGTGTGTGTGTGTGTGTGTGTGTGTGTGATCTTTTGCAGATACTGTCAGTCTATGTGGCCCCATGCATGACAGTGTTAACCAGCTCTCAGTACTCCACTGACAAAGTTAAACACTTTACTGTCAGCTTAGGCAATAATCACTATGACAACAACATAAGACCCCCCCCCCCCCNCACACACCACTACCACCACCACCACCACCACCACACACCCACCCACATCCCCTGTCTTCCAGTGTTCCTGAATATTCACGTCATCTCCCTGCACTCAGGGCAGCAAGGCAAAGTGATAATGATCCTTTAAGATCCTATAGTAACTACTTCTGTCTTTAATGCAGCCTCAAGGGGGCACAAGCCAATGTCCTCCTTGTGCCGGTCCCAAGCCCGAATAAATGCAGAGGGTTGTGTCAG
>VXCM01005908.1:2210-30582 GCA_014773175.1 Lucifuga dentata
AAAAAAAAAAAAAAAAAAAAAAAAAAAAAAAAAAAAAAAAAAAAAAAAAAAAAGCTTCAACCGGAAACATTTTTCTTACAACATATCTCAAACTGTCTTGATGACCTGCAGCCTTTTTCTGTCATCTCCCTGATTAACCCTGACAGTTTCTGAAGTGTAGTTAATATTACAAGTCACTCTATGGAGCAGGGAGGGGAGTCATATTTTAGCATGATCTCCTGAGTGTGTGTTTGCTTTTGGCTGGCTGAGAAGGGTTGAGGGGTGAGAGGGGCTCGCTGTGGTTTTTAAATGGCTTCCTCTCTGCAGCGCAATGGGCTTGTGCTTGTAAGCTGAGACACTTCCTCTAGTATTGCTGACCACCCTGAACCCTTTGGCAGGAATTCCTCTCTTTGGTTTTTGAAGCATCACAACAATCATCCTCGCTGGATTTTACTCGACCTAGGCTTTTGGATGGACATTTCTTCCATGTTGGATCATGCATGAGTTCATGAAGGCCTTTTTTATGTGTTTCAGCTCAGCTTGTGACCTGTGACACTAAACTTCGAGATCAGTGCAAAGGAACACCGTGTAATAGGTACAGTTAAGAGGAAATGTAATAAATAATGACAACAACACAAATAATTTACAGTACATTTTTACTTTAGTTATTGGTTTATTATGTATTATTTCTATTTTAATCAACAGATATGAGTGTCCAGCTGGATGCCTTGATGCTACAGGAAGAGTAGTTGGGACAGTACACTATGAGATGGTGAATAGGATGAACCATTAAAATGTCCTTGGAACAATTTCTTACCACAATGTATCTATTGTCAATTTGCAATATATAAATGATGATAATAAAGTACTTTTTTTTCTATTGTTTTGAAGCAATCCAGCATTTGCAGGGCTGGCCTACATGCTGGTATCATAGACAATGATGGAGGATGGATGGATGTAACAAGACAAGGAAGGAAGGACTTTTTCATCAAATCTAACAAGAATGGAGTCCAGTCTCTGGGGTGAGGCCATAATATGTGTTACAACATTGGTATGCTGGTGATATTTGACAGTAAAATTATAAAATCAACAGTAAGGGAAAAAATAATATAGTTTGTTGTGATGTTTTGTCTTGATAGAAAATATCAGAGTGCTAATGCCTTCACAGTTTCCAGAGTAACAGGTTAGTCTAACACACACACATACATTTGATAAATGTAATGTGAAATTATGCATTATGAGCTATGCTGAAATGTTTTTGTTCATGTTTTTCTTACAGTAAAAGTCATTACATGTGAGACCACAGTTTCACAGTTGTGTCCATTTCAAAAACCTGCCAGACATTGTCCAAGGTAGGAACTTATCACTTATCATTTCCAATCATCTATCAGCCTCTTTTATAACCTAAAGTCCTAGATTTATGTGTATTAAAGTCATAACACTTTTCTGACTGTTCTCTTTTTAGATTATACTGTCCAAGAAACTGTATGGAAGAGAATCCTCAAATATCCAGAGTAATCGGCACCAGGACATACTCTGATGTAAGGCCGTCTTCAAAACCTTTTACAGGTAAAGCCTATTCACCATTAGGGCTATCTGTCACATGTTGTTCTTCCTCTCACGTGTCTCTGTAGAAGTCCAGTATATGTCGGGCAGCGGTCCATGCTGGCGTCACCAGGAACGACATGGGTGGCTACATTGACGTGATGCCAGTGGACAAGCGGAAACAATACATTGCCTCATACCAAAATGGCATTTTCTCTGAGAGGTATGGAATGACACAGAGGGCAATCTCCTAGAAACTTAAGCTTCTGAAAAAAAAAAAGGAAAGAAAAATTGGCTATGAAGAACACAAGTAAAATGCTACTTAATGTCATCCATAGTTTAATTATGGACATACTGTATGTCAGTGTTCTCACTGAGACTTGGGATGGAAGTAAAGGGATTACCTTCAGGGTTAAGAAACACAGAGCTAAGTGAGAAATCAATTGCTCCCAGGTAGAGAGAAATTTATCCACTCTGGCCTCCCTTGTGTGCCTAATCATAAAATGCAGGCAGTTCATTATGTCTCTGACATAGTCCGTATAATAGAGGGATTAAGATGCTTGGTTGAGAAGATTAGCATATTTTTTTGTTGTTGTAAAAGCATTGCATTATTTTGGTGGGGATTCAGTGGACTAGGGTCTATGTCTTAACTTGGTCCTCAGAAGAAATTTTAGCTGCAAGGAAGACTCCAGAACAAGGCAAAGCCAAATCATATGCATTGAGGAAGTAAGGGCCTACAGGCATTGGTCTCAAAGGGCGTTAATATCAGATTAACTTTCATTCAGTTTAAACTTGGTCCAATAGACACGGTGGATGACAGCTGCACTGTCTGCCTTCTTCTTCTTGAAACACGTATTTCAATTCAGTCAAGCACACTGGAGAGAGACTGGAATTGAAAATCAGGTCATGCAGAATAAAGACCTCCTTTTGAGAAGACAGGACACTATACCCCAGGACAGTATCTAGTTATGTTTTACGTGGAAATTGTATGAAAGTTAGGAAAAAGCTGAAACCTATAGCTAAAACTCTGTATCCTAAACATGTTTTCAAGTAAGCAAAGACTATGTTCAAACAACGGAAGAAAGAGTAGATAGCTCTTTTTGGTACCACATGCTAACACAAAGAGACATCATTGGTTTTATATGATAGCTGTTGGAATGTTAAGAGGCTTAACCCTGATCCAGTTGTGTGCAGAATGAAATAATGTCACACAGCTCTTCTGCATAAAAAAGAGGGAGGACCTCAGACTTGTGTGAATCAGGAAATGAATGAATCATGTTTAACACTGACACTGAAGAAGGCTGTGCTATTTTTAACTAAGCCTTTTTTGGTCTGTGTGAATTATTTCGGGAGATGGAATTTAACCCATGAGCCAAGATTTTAATGATGACTTTAGCATCAGCTGGGCAAGGACTACCATACCAGAGTCAAGTCATGGTCATCCATTTGGAGGTGCCAAAACAAATTGGGAATATTGATTTTTTTGGATTCAGTAGAGGTAGAGGTAATCATCTTTTGAGTTTTCAGTGTTTAAGGGGAAAAACACGGGGCCCAGCTTAACTGAATGGAGCTTGTGTTTGCATTGAAAAAGATTTTGCCTCAAGGCCTTTGCTTATAAAGTGAGAGCATGTGGTGAATCCATGCTGTACCAGTTTCCAAAAGCATTAAGTTACAGGTCAGTACCAGCCTCTGTTCAAAGCTGAAAGTGACCCACATAACTCCAGTCTCTTCCAGTTTTTTTAGATATTAAAGTACATCAGCGTTGGACTGTTCTGCAGTCTGCAGAACGACTATTGTTAACATGACTGATGCTGAGCACTGAGGACACACACAGAGAAAAAAACACACTCACTCTCATTCTTTCTGTGGCCCTTTCTCTCTCTCTGTCTTCTCCTCGCTCTCTTCCCTTGTCTTTCTGCACTGCATTTATCTTTGTCACTCTGCTGAGATGCCTGACATCTGTTAGTATCTGCCCATCATTTATCTGTCTCCTTTTACTTCACATGTCTGTCTTTGTTGGATTAACACATGAAGTCCCTTGTGTTTGTGTAAAAATGGAGGTTTATCTGTTTGCTCAGGGAGCTTGAGCCTCTATCTGTTTTTGTCCTATCTGTCATCAGAGTGTCAGGCAACATACTGACGTGGACATTTCTTTGCAAAAACCGAAGTCTATCTATTTGTGTGTGTCTGTCATCTGCGTTTCTCTGGAAAAGGCTAGGACATGTTTTGTATCTGACACATGCTGCAGAATAACTGTCGCTTTTTCACTCACTTCTTCTCTTCCATGCAGTCTTCAAAACCCTCCTGGAGGAAAGGCTTTCCGGGTGTTTGCTGTGATTTGAGTGCCTCAGAGGGCAGGTTCACCAAACGGCAAGCGCACTTGGGCTGTTGAATTGGCAGTAATCAAGCCCTGTTGTCAAACTCAATGACTGAAATGTTTCTGGCTTTGCTACACTCCAGGGGTTAGAGGTCATCTCCATGACAGCGTGAACTGAGCAACAAAAACTTGACACTTACACAATGCGAACATGTCAGTACTCATTTACATGGAGTCATGCTTCATTTTACCATCTTGGTGGGAAATTGTTCATTTTCTAAACTGTAAATATCTCTTGCTAATATTTTGTTGTACATATTTGTCAATAGTATTATCAGTACTCTTGTTTTGTCTGCCTTTGTCTTCTTTTGCATAATTTTGTATGAATACCAGAATATTATAAGGGCACTTAAGGATGACTCAATTAATTTTTTATTGCCAATATTTGTCTCAAGTCTGGCACATGTTAGTGGTGCTCTAAGAAGGTATCTTGTCATATTTTGTTATCTTTTTTATTATAGGGGAAAAACGTTATGCATTTATTTTTATATGATTATGTTTTATATCTGTATGATTTATAAAGAATGCTGCTATGTGTTTTTTTTTTTTTTCNTTTTTTTTTTTTTTCTATTGTTATTGTTATTCTCAGTTTGATGCAATACTTTTTCCAGATAACGCGGTTTAGTTAAAGCTCCCTGCAGGTAAGGAAGTATACACATCCCTCCATGTTGTCATTCTCTCAACAAAAACCCGTTTGCCAGACTTCATCATGCACCTTGTTTAACTGGATGTCTGTACACCCATGCTGTATTTGTAGGTCATATCAATTTATCTCCCTTTGACATTCATCAACATAAAATATAATGTTTCATTTTCGTGTATGGGAGTGTATAGAGGAATGGTGACAGTACAGCAACAAATGTGCCTATTCATATTTTTATTAGCTATCAGTTTTCTATCAAGCTGCCCTCGTTGTGGACAAGGAACTGTATTGTTGTCTCTGTTTCTCTCAGCTTTGCAAATGTTTTCCTACCTCAATTTGTTAGGAAAAGTTCACCTCACAATAAAATAATACACTCATTCTTTTCTCTCAGGTGTTTCTCGCCACACATAACAGGATAACATTTCCTATTTGTTCAGAATTTAACTCGCTTTCTCAATAATTACCGAATTTCAGTTCCATTATATAACTTTACAGAAATACAGTTATAATTGTGACAATAACATACTGAGAAAATCAATTTGATATTCTCTACATGCTGCATTCAATCGGGTTTTATTATTATAGTTTCTAAAATTGTCAATACATGATATTTTGTCAGTCAACATTCCTGTATCCATTGTGTGACATTACCAGGAATATTTAAAAGTGAAGCTGCTGTTTTCTCTCTTTCCATTATCTCACGATCAATCACTGCTCTTTAATCTGCTCCACAATTGCAAGCGATTCCATGAAATGTGAAATTAATCATAGGATTTGACAAATGTTTCCTTTAGACTAATGTTAATATTGGATTTCCTGCTGAAAAGTTTGTGGTGGGACAGGTGATGGGCCAGTCCGACATTATTATTGAATTATATGATCATAATTCAGATGTGTGCCAATTCATCCTAACCTTCTTCACTGTTGCCTCAGATTAATTTCACCTCAGTCAAGAATAAATCTGGGATGAAATGTTTTGAAAATGAAGCTCTAATGAATATTGTAGGTTATTGCTGACTGACAAGAAATTTCCTATTAATTATTGTCATAAAATGAAAAAAAACTAATATTATGCGTATAACGTGCTGAATGCGACAACTTAAACCACCCAAATACCTTTGGCAAATTAAGAAGGAATATATGCAAAAGGCAGGCTGGAGTTTCTTAAACCACTTATTCTCATATTAAAACTGACAATCTGAGGTGGTGAGTCATTCCATGTTAGTACTAACCCAGTGGAGAAGTATGCAGAGCCAAAGCGCCAAACATCAAAGTACCTCAGGGGGTCACTGAAGTGGTAGGTGTGGGTTAGATGAAGGATAACTGCTTCACATCTGAACCCCAGTCTGGAAGAGGGCTACACTGATGGGAAAGTCCCATCACCCACTCCCTCCTGTTCAGTCAAATCTTAGAGAGCGGAAGCGTTTGATTTTAATGCCTCAGCTTCCCTCTTAAGGCCAGTCATAAGGGAGCAGAGTTGTCAGTCCTCATTTGCTTTTGAGCAGCAATGGAGCGAAATGACCAATCCATAATGCTTCCACCATATCCATGTCAGACAGTGTTACAATGTCCAGAGGGCTGTGATGGGCTGTGACTAAAGCTGCCAGTCTTTGTTATTGCCCAGACAAATACTACCCAATCCTACATCATATGTTGAATTTACGATGTGTTGAACGTAGAGCTTCTGGCCCAGTGTCAAGGTGACACAATACAATTGCAAACCTCATAAATGGTTTTCCTGCATGTTTTACAGGTGGCAAAGTGTAAAAATAGCAATTACTTATTAATCCTTAGTGATAGATGTTATTGCACTTACGTTAGAGCAAATGCATCAGGCCTCATACTAGAGGTGATAGAAAAAAATACTCAAATTCTTTGCTTAATACTCAGTTACAACCAAAAATCTGTATTCAAAGTTCTACTAAAGTAAAAACAAATGAGTATTAACAGTAAAACTCTACTCAAGTATAATCAAGGGCAATATCTGATCTCATATTGAATATAAAGCCTTACTTTGCATCATCACGTAGATGTAGTGAAATAAAACCTACAATATAATACAACAGTTCCCTCTGAAATGTAGTGGAGTACAAGTATGAAGTAATGCAAAATGAAAATACTCTAGTAAACAACAAGTACTGGAGTAAATATAACTTGTTCCTTTCCACTTCTGAATACTGGAAAAAACTGTGGGCACATGTCGACAATCACAATATATGTAAAATAACTTACTGAGGTCCCTGTTGTTCATGAAGCAAGGGACACGTGAGGCAAACAAAGGCTGCTTTTGTGTGTGGGTGTGTGTAGGTGTGTGTTTGTGTGCATGTGAGCATATGTGTGTGTCTGATGGAGGTTGATGGTGTGATGGAATTTAAAAGATCTTTCCATATTGACAGCTTCTATTACTTCAGTATGGCCACGCAGCTGCCTAAAAATTATTTTAAAAAACCACACTGTGTGAATGCAAAACATCACGTTCAAATACACATGCATGTGCACAGATGCGTGCATGCACATACTAATTTATGTTCTCACAGATGTAGTAGATGTTTAGATAAGACCCTATCAGCTGTGATCAGCTGAGCCCTGCAGCAGAATGGGCTGTGAAGAGCTTGATTGGCCACACGTGCATCAAGGTCTTGTGCGAGAAAAGCGAAGCATACATCAGACAGATGTCAAAATTCACAGCAGGGTGCAGTGATAGGTGGGCCTATCACCTCACCCTGAGCCTCTGAAGCTTTTTTTTTTTCATCCTCTGAAGAATGAAAGGGAAGAGGATGAGGAGGAAACAGGACATAGGAAATGAAAGACTATGAGATAAGCTAAAGGTCAGATAAAACAGAGTAGAGTATTAATTCTCTGGCACCTTTGCGATGATGCTGATAGCTCCTCAGCTCCCACACATTTTCTCAATTTATTCAAATTGCATAAAGTTAAGGAATTTTTACACCGCAACACTTGATCGAGAAAGGTTGTTGTTTGCCTTCATATGTGAACCACCAGACAGATGAGGGTGCATTAGGAACAAACTGACACCGCAACAGCCATGGGCCCATTAAGACGAAGGAGACTGAGTGCTGTGAAGACATATGGGATGAAAGACGAGCTTGCAGCTAGCAGGGTCTGCATGGTGCCACCAGTGTTTTCAGACTGTCGTTTAAAATAAGGAAGGCCATTAATAACCTCCTCACTGTGCTCTGCTCAGCTGCAGTCTGGCGCTTCTTGCAGAGCTAAATGTGGCGCTGCATGGCAGCAGACTGGCTGACTGTGTCAAAGAGACCATATACCTGAAGAGAGAGGGAGAGGAGGGGAGGTTTAGAGTTTGTGGGTTCTTCTGCATTTGTCTGTACTTGATGTCTGTGAAACTGCGGTATATATTGGTTTAATTGTAATGCCCATGTTGGTTGCTGTTCTCTTTACTTACTTACCTGTTTGTTTATGTACTATGTCTATGCTGCCTGTCCTACTGTGGTTGGATGAGAGTCAGATAGCGGTGATGCCGTCTCAGAGGCCGTCAGCACTGAGGTGAAAAGTTATGGTTGCCAGTGGTAATAACTGTGTTCCTTCTTGTCAAACCTTTTCTTTGGCAGATGAACAAAACATAAAATTTGACAGGGAGTGGGTTTTTTCCCCTCATGATCCAAAAATATTACACGTACATAGCCACACTGTGAATGTGTTATTGCTAAGATGGAGTGGGTACTTTGGTGGAGAAAAAATAAGCTTTTCCTGAGTGGCAAGGTGAGTCATATAATTATTGAGTTATTTTAGGCCTCCATGCTTTTTAAACAAACCTCTGACAAATCTTAGACATTTGATTTATAATAACCATTCATTACCAACTGGCTACCCTGTGACCAACCCACCCAAATATCTGACTGAAATTGAAAATTTTTAAAAGCTATATTGTGTATTCAGATCATTGATCTGGTTGAGTGATTTCCAACAGAATACCTCATATTCAAAGTGATAATTGAAATTTACCAATCATGGAGCTGTGCATTATACCTACAGTATCTTAAGCTCCACTGAAAAATGACTATCTTTAAGACCTTGTACAATAATTCCAACACACCATATCTGGAAAACTGTTCAGACCTCTTAACATGCAGAGCAACATGTGCTACACTTATATGCATTGGAGTATTTTACTGGTGTGAGCAGCGTAATACTGTCAAACCAATGGTTACCTTCACATGAATTCCTGTGGTATGTTGGTATAATCTGTAATGTGAACCTCAGTGATGCATATTAGTGCCATCTGAGAGTGCTGAAGTTACAGCAGCATACAGCATGTCAACAAGTCAAACTTGGTCAATGTGCGCTACCAGGTTAAATGCAGGGGGTTTTAACAGATCAAATACTCCCTGTCTTCCAGTTCAAGACAAATAAATGAGGCTTTCCAAAAGAAAAGTTCCCTTTGTTTAATAGAGAATTAAGAAAAATACAAAGCTTTTGCAACTACAAGATTATTTCCATCATATATACTCAGGTGAGTAGAGAACCCAAATAAGAACAAGTGGCAAAAGTACTCTAAAGACAAAAGACTAACGTGCATCTCTTCACACATATACTGCATCCCTGAGGCCAATTAACACACATGCATTTTGCCTCTGTCACCAAAGAGATACAGCTTTAGTTTTAGTGCTTTATAACCAAGAAAATTACACCAGAGGATTTATTGTCTAACTTTTACACACATAAGACACAAACACCCACATTTGTTCCTGTATAAATGACTGCCAGTGAAGCAACTTTATGCCCTTGATGCAGATGTGGGCCACATGTAAAAGCCTTCCTAAAACAAGCACTGTGGAAGAGGGAAAGTTGTGCTTACAGAACCTCTTCGGGAGGGGCTGGCTGCCTACCAGGCTGCACTGCTGGTACATCTGCCCCTTAGACTGAATAATGACAAGTCCTCATCAAATCTGGATACCTTAAAAAAAAAAACAACAAAAAAAAACAAAAAAACAAAGTGAATTCATGTCTGTCCTACAGGGAAGTGTTGTGATTTTTTGCATGGACCATTTTTGAAACAAGTTTTTGTAAGCCTGGGTTGTAATCCATTCATTCAAGATATGCTTGTATGCATACGGTGAGATCTGTTTTCTGGAGACAGAACAGAATTTTAAAGCAGCCTGATTTTTTTCTGTGCATATTTCTTCAAGTCTGCTGTTTATCCTCCAGATGTGGGTCAGCTGGGATTGTGTTAATCATAACAATAATAACAATACTACTACTTGGGAATGTGGCATCAATATTAAACACAAAGCCATGGATAATAGAGGAAGTGGATTGGGTTTCAAAGAAATTCTGCCTATCTAAGGCACCATCAAAAAAGAAGAAACCATTGTTTGCAATGGAAATAAATGCTGAGAAAGTACTGGAATAGAACATATGTTGCCTGGCAAGACAACAAGGAATTGGCTGAATAACATCAAAATCCAACGATAAGGCTGTGCATGGTAGGTAGGCATACAGAAGTGAAAGAGTCTTGGGCCAAGCTCTCGAGGGCCCAGAGGTAGTGGAAGTGGAACACAGCATGAAAACTAAAAAACAGAAAAACCATGAGAAACTACAGTTCATAGTAAACGACATCAAAAGGAATCCTAAAATAAATTTGTTTTCAAGTTTTGCTGTGAGTCAGCAAAAATGATTCTTTTTGTAGCTGCCTGCAACACATGGAACAGTAGACAGACTTATGAGCAGTGGGCGAGATCCCAAGCACAATTCTATTTCAGAAGTGTGTGCCACTGTATTTATATTGGGATCATGGTCAGGGAGCACAGAGTGCAAAATATAAAGACCTGCGACGAATCAGGCACTGGTGATGGGCCACAAAATCATCAAGGAGGCTGTCCCTGGACTCTGACGTCATCACTGACCTTTCAGTATTTACAGAGCAGGTTTGATTTCCACACTTTTTCCATGCTCACACATGAGCCGTTGTGGAGCGGGCCCTGGAGGTAAAAGAGTAGCTTTGTCCCAACCTGGATGGTGAGCATGTGCTTCTGCCAAGCCAAAAGAAGGACACACAAGCTATGGCCACCGAGAAAAGTACAAGCATCACCTGTTTTATATTATATTTGTCAGATTAAATAAGGAAGCCAATAATCTTTACAGCTCAAGGTGCAGCTTTAGCCAAATCTGACCTTCACACCCACTGATCTTTCTTGTATCCAGCACCTGACCAGCTGATGGACTGTTGTCCTAACTTAGATGCACAGTAATAAAGGTTTCATCCTGCTTACTGCAGGACCAAACTTGCATCAACAAACCAAACCACACAGTATATTGGTTTCTATTTAATTTAGTATAGTTAGTAAAGATTTTAAACTGTATTAAGCTTTCAGACTTATTAGGACTTAACTTATAACTCACTACACGTTTCATGCCGAGCATGATTTTTGCCCATTCATCACCGTAGAGAAATCATCTTACAGAATAAGAGAACCTTTCTAGTAATCTCATTACCATAAAATATAAAGATAAATCTATGTAAACTACACCTCCAGCATGCTTCTTGTTAGACACAACAGACAATATTGCCCTCTACAGGGCATACATATTAGTCACGCTTGTCTCCATTCTTTTTGAATGAGGAGACTGAGTTAAAAAGACACAGCATACAGCAGCACTCTCTTAACAATAAGGTTCTGCCCTGCTGGAGTTTCTTTTAGCAATACACTGAATGTCTGCTAGCTTCAGGTTTGTAGGTGACCTTGACCGTTGACCTTGGTGCATTGAAAGCAAGAGAAAAGAGAATTTCTAAATAAAGGCAGAAAGGAAATAAAGGTGATAGAGTAATGACATCTACACTAAACACAGTATTAATATTATCATAAAACATTATACTGGAAATCAAATCATTATGTTAGTAATTATAATGTTAATAATGTTGAAGAAAAAATCGATGAAGAATAATTATGTGAATGACTCTTTAAAAGCTGATGTGCATTAACCCTGAAAATGTGGGCTGTAGTTAATGAAGTGTCTCTGGGTTTCAGAAACAATTAAAATGAATGAAATGGTCGCATGAAGGACCTGGTCAGTGATCCAGCACCAACCACTCCTTCTCTTAGAAAGCTGATGAATTCAGTTTCTGTTCTCCAAATTAGCTTTGTGTTATTAAAAAAAAAAAAAAAGNAAAAAAAAAAAAAAAGATGCAGATAAAAACCAGGCGTCTCATCACTCTTGTGGGAGTGGAGGGAGGCACCTATTTTACTCCTCTATCTTCCATTGGATTCAGCCTCCCCTCCTGCTTCTATGAGAAATGCCACAGCAGCAGAACTGTAAAGTCTCCAGAGATCGAGCCCAGGGTTCAGCCTCAGTGTGCCACAAGATGGACCCCAATTTAGAACACAAAGACTGGGTCAAACCAGCAGGAGGTATAGCCTTTCACTGAGAATGATCCATTCCTTTTCTAGTCATTGTGTCTTTCCTCTTTTCTTCCTTCTTTCTATTCTTGTACTTTCCCCTCTGCTTTATCTCATGTCTGCATCTCTTTCCCCTCCTCCTCTCCCTCACCTTCACCAGTTTTTTAACTCCTTCTCTCATTGCTTTCATCTTCGCTGATTTATCCAAATACATTGATTTAAATAATCACAGAGAACCATTAAAGCCTCTCCATTTTGCTATTGCTAAGTAAACCTTTTCCTCATTTGTTCTAGTAAAATTGTTGGTTAATTTGGTGCAGTGAGCAGTTATTACAGTAGCCTGTGATTGAAGTAAAGGACCCTCTCAAATCGTTCACTCTCACGAGTCACCTTCTAGAGAAAGGACAGAGAGGCCCTCCAACCACTTCTGCTTCTTTACTGTTATGGAGTAAATCACAAACATGTCATGCTGGACCTTTGGGACTTTCAGCACCTTGGCTGTCCTATATTGTATGAATAACCAATGTCCTTCTTGTAGGGCCAAGGACCCATAGAGCCCAGTCCACCCCACATCACTTATTTTGAAAAAGGAGTATTTTCCTTTTTCCTTTCCACTCTAGCTTTTCTCCTCCAGGCTTTGACATTTAATCAAACCCAAATCCCATTGTGCCTATTAACATATCAGGCTGTATGGGATGCTGTAAAAAGCTTGAGTACAGGAACACAGAGCAGAAATTACCATAACACTGCTTGTGTGATCTCTCTTTTCTCTCTTCCACCCACTTATATATACCCGCTTACCTGGCAAACGACTGAGCATGGAGAGGCAACTCTCTCAAGCTTATCTTTTTAGAATGTATTAATTATTTAGCTGTTTGTGCTGTTGAATGTTTGCCAAATACTACAGAGACAAACTAAGCATCCAGTGCAAAGGCGATTTTAATATTTCACTACTCCATCAAATCGATTTCCAGTTTATTTTCACCTCAACAGAGGCTAAATAAACAATTCAATCTTTTGTTGGAATTCTTGGTGTTTGAATGGATGTTGTGGTTTCACTGAGATGAGTTTTCCTGATATTAATCATCACAGATATGAAGGAACTTGTACACCTGATGCGGACCATCTATGAAAAATTATGATGACGTCCATACCTGATAAATTGCCATACTGGAGGAGTTTGTTTCTACAGCTCAGCAGATTTGGTTTGCTCATAACCTTGATGAAGGTTTCTCTGCTCTTGAGTAAGTCTCCCTACAGCTGACCCTGCTGGCAACTATTCATGTATGTCAGGGCCATATGTTGGTTTCTGTGGGGGCCGACACATTGTGCAGCCTCCCTACCTGAGACCAACTGAGGCCAAATTGGTAGTTGGGCTGATATCACGACATGCAATTACTTCCAGTATCTCCAAAACTAGCATGGTTCTTGGTAATGACAGTCACCAGAGCCAAATGCTTAGAACTGTGAAAAGACATAGCTGATGCCAGCATCACTTTCTCAAAGGAGAAGATTACAAGAAAGTGGGAATAGAACAGGGCCATGTAGTACAAAGAGGAATATGAAGACAAAACAACTTTGACAAGTCTGAAATTAGGGAGATGTGAAGGCTATCAAAGTCAAGCTGTTTGCTGAAAGGGTGGCAGCTTGCTTTTTCATGTTTCCCTTATGAAAGTGATGAATACAACGGAAAATATAGATATTTTGTTTTAGCACAGGACTCCTCAAAAGCTTGATAAAGCTACAGTTCTCAGATTGTCACCCATCAATACCACACTGAATAGAGCTCCCAGCCATCTAAGGAAGGAGATAATCTCTTTCAGGGCAAAGTAATTAATAAATACAATAACATGAGCAATAGGATAAATGTGCAAAACTATTAAGGTGCAGGCTGGATTGGAACTATTTATTAAAGGAAATCTGTTTTCTCATATTGCCAGCATATGGTGCTGTCTTAAATGTTAGATTGGAAGACACAAAAATATATTAATCTTGAAGGGTGTGAAAGTTATTTGAGCTTCATATTACAATACAGTTGTAGATAATTCTCTTATATAAGCTCTCATTTCTTCACCACATTTTAATCAATGTAAGTAAGGCAGCCCTTCATATCAATATACCTGATCCCTTTGCTGTCAAATACCACGGCTTTCACTCTATAACTGCACATCCAGAGCTGCATCTCACTACAGCCTGATCAGGATTATAGCTTTGGCAGGGATTAAAGTTTGTTGTAGTGCTTTTATTTTCAGTGCTTTTTGGTTGCCAGTCTGCAGCATAGATCTATACTTGCTAAACGAGGCTGCAGGCACAGGTTGTGTGTTTTGTTTGCTTACAATTCATTTGAATCTTTAATCATGACAGGGCTATCTAGTTTTATTCAACAACAAATCAAGAACATCAATCCAAGGCAACCTAATAATGACAAAACAGGGCGCTCACACACTGGCAATTTCAAATTGTATTTCCTTATTAATGTGCTGCCTGGTGAAAAATATGGAAATGATATTCATGCTCAGACAGGTAATAACCAAAATGCAAGGTACAAAGTGTGTTGCAAATTAGTATGAACACTGATATATTTGCATATTTGCATTATTTCTTGGATCATGTTGAAGGGAAAAAATATGGTATTTAAAATGTGAATGATTATTTCTGGCTTCAGGAGCAAAACCACTAATCAAGTAGCTAATAATTTTTGACATGAGTATTACAATTTATCCAGTGCAGCACCTAAAATCTCTCGTTGTATGTATGCATTATAATTTTAATGGCCAGAATTATGATTGTGAACACATGCAGGATACCAATGTACTACACTGTTATATCGGTTATTATACAAATAATGCAGCAAAACATCAAAATATGCTGCCTTTACTATGAACCTATGCATCCTACTAACCTCACGTAACCATGCAAATTCATTCACAATTAATTCATTGTTGAGAGTCAAAGTCATAATCTGCCAACCTTCAGTAAGATAAAAACACATTATTACAAAGAAAATATTATAGTGATTGCATACAATAAATCCAAACATTATTTAACTATAAGTATGACACTAGAAATTCTTTACCAGTAAAACAATGTACTGTAAGTTTCTATAGGAATCATAAACAATTCTCAAATAAACAGAAGTGAAACAAAAAACAAAAGTGAACAGAGTCAGTTGGTTATTGTCACTCTGCACATGAATACAGTTATTGAAACCCTGTTAAAATGTAGCGCTTAATAAAGACCAAAGCATTGGTCTATTCTATTATAATTTTGAGATGTGACCATCATCTTTTCAGTTATGACTAATGACTCGCTCATTTCTCGTAAAATACAATAAAAATGGCTAATCAACTAAAAATAGGCTAGTCCACCATGATGACTCATTAGTTCACGAATCAGCTAAGGGGGGAAACCCTAATTAAATTTGATTATTATTAATGTTTCCATTAGGATATTATTCGAGCTTTACATAGGACCTAAAACCTTTGTCACAATAAACTGTAACATTATAGTTGTAAATATTACAATTATATATTTTTATACATCAGTACATGACATCAATGTTCTCATTAATTACACAGTCTGATCAGCTAAAGATTCTGTATTTCAATTGCTTTCATTCTCTGGAGAAATTTCCAGAGTCATCTGGCATTCCACCAGGGGGCGCTTCAAGTATCACAAGTGGTACACATAGGACAGTGTGAGAACCGCTGTTGGAATGAATGGGTGGCTGGAATTCATGCAGATTTATTTATGTATTGAAACTTGCAATATGAGTATATTTGAATCAGTAAGAGATTCAAGTTAATAATGCGCCAAGAATTACAACAAAAAGGATTCTTCCAGAACTCGCGCTTTTTTTTTTTTTTTTTTTTTTTTTTTGACACGGACTCGCACCTCATTTATTTATTTATTTAGTGTGTGTGGACTGTTTTTTTTGTTTTTTTTGAGGTGGACTCGGACATTTTTGACGTGGAAAAGTTCACGCACCTTGATTAGACCCCCCCGTCCCCCTCCTCCCAACCCCCCACCCCAACCCCCATCACGGTTTGGGATGGTGTGGTCCAGGAATCCGCTCTCCTCTCCTCTCCTCTCCTCTCCTCTCCGGTTGAGGTGAATCAGCTGAATGGTATCTCCCTTCACTCCTGGATGGAACGCGCCGCTGAAGCCGGGAAGCACGAGCGCTGACACAGTAGCAGGCTGCCCGGCGCTCGCGCTCTCTTTCTGCCGGATATCCGACCGACCGAGCCGTAGTTGAAGCTTTCTCTACGCCGAAAGAGGTTGCTGCTCTTCATTTTGTCCTGGAAGCTACCAGCTTCCCACAACCATGGCTTCCAACTTCAACGACATAGTGAAACAGGGATACGTGAGGATACGGAGTAAGAAACTGGGGGTGAGTACTGTTGCACTTGCTGCTCGAAGCGGTACAAGAGGAGAGGAGGAGGAGGAAGAAGAGGAGGATAAGTTCCAGTTGTTTGCGGTGTTCTAGTATCATCAGAATTCAGACAGAGGCTTTAACTGCCTCTCAGGCTCCGTCTTGCTGTGAGTGTTTCGGGGGAATCAGATTAGAGCAGAGGCCAAGTTTAACTTAGTGCTCAAACACTTGGGCAGAATTTGGTACTTTCTGGCTGCTTTTGGCAACATTGAAGGTTGTCAGGTTGATGTAAAACATCACATCCTACATATTTCAGTTTCCAGCCAATAACTTTCCATTTTCCTTTGTGGAATTTATATCAAGTTTTCAGAACAGCTCCAGTAATTCTACAGCAATTTCATAGCAATACTCTAAATACTCCAGATGAGATGAAAACCAGTACTAAGAATACTAAGAATTCTACTTTGGACTGACACCAGTACTCCAAGTCAATGTAAGGGTATGATATATTGTAAAACTGATAAGCTTACTGTAAATTTACCTTCAGCCCAAAGGCTGTAATGCCCTGCACTACAGGAATATAATAGCCTATGGTGCAAGTTATCCCAATGTTAAATGGTTCTAGCTTGGATTCTAGGGCAACATTATAAATAGCAGTACTGGGAATGCAGTTTGTCACTACACAAATTATCATTACGCTCAGTCAGCACAGCCTCTCTGTACTTTAACTCTCTTTAGCCTTGATGAATTATTCCCAGGATTGAAAAGTCTCACTGAAATCCAGCTGATTCGGAGTGCTGGAAGCTCTTCAAGCCTTTGATAATGGATTGCCATGAGGATCCGGCAAGGAGAAAAAATAGCTTGACTCCTTAAACTGAAATGAAATGAATGATATACATTCAATTATGAGCATCTTATTGTTTGACTCATAAAGCCTTTTGTTCATGCTTCCAGCTCATTACGCTGACAGGCTAACAGAGCGGGCACGCTCCTCTGATGAAGTGTGATGATGGAGGCTAATGATGTATGCCTCCTCACATCATCACCTGGCTTCATCAACACAACTCCACTATCTGCGAGTATTGGATTGTAAGATTATCTTTGAGAGAAGTCGTCATTGACTGTCATTTACTGTCCAGAAAAGACTTTGCATTGCACAAGCCATTTGTCCTTGTTCACATACATATTGGCTTGATCATGTAAAGTTTGCTTGGTCTCTATTTACTTCCTTGCATATGCTATTAGTTAGATGGATTTGGAAAGAAAGAGAGAGGGAGTGTGTGTCTGCAGAGCCTATGACTGCTCAGTGAGTGAGGATGCATGCTGTGTTGGCCGTGCTGGGGGGTAGGGATGCCGTATGCGTGCCAGCTCTAGATCTCATCTTGCTGTTTGTGACGCTGGAGAAAAACAGAATGTTTATTGTGTCCCGCTTTCCCACTCCTTTAGCACTCCACTTCTCGCCGCCATTTCATCACAGAGAAGACATGCTGCGATGGCCTAAGAGGTACAGACCAGACCAAATCTCATTCAAAGAAACAAAATGAAGCAGGGATTAGTATCAGTGTGTTTGAATCAACAGGGACTGATTGTTTCATCATGTCACAATCCTGCCATTATTCCTCTTATTTAATTACTTTTTGTGAGGGATACAAAAAAAAAAGACTATATCATCGCAACATTACTGCAGTTCCAAGTGTTTACTGAAAATGAATATCTTTTGAAAGAGATGAAAATCCAGATTTGATCAAATACTGGCCATAAAACAGGTGTGGAAATGAGTTCTGAATGGAGTAAAACCATTATTTATTTTATTTTGTCTTGTTTTGTTTTAATCTTGATTCAATAGTGTTTATGAATGAGTCATCCGTATTGTTTTTGTTTTTTGCAGTTAAAAAAAAAACTAAGAATTTTACAGTGTTTATTTGAAATATAAAAAGGACAAAATTCAAGGGAAACAATATTAGGAAATGGCATGTGTAGTATAAACACTGTAAGCACAACAGAATATACTAACTTTTCTGTGTGGGAGAAATAAAATGTTTGTGAAAAATGTTTGAACCACGGTTGCATTAAAAATTGCTTAAAAAAAAAAAAAAATTCTAGTAGGACAACTTTACCCTGACTCAGATTCAGTGAAATGAACAGAGATGAACTGGCCTCTTTTCTTATGGTTCTTCATTATAAAGAGGTCAAATAGATTTAGCAGTGCTACATAAACCTCTGTCACATCATCTGAATGCTGTAGAAACTACACCTGCCCAACTGCAGTTGTGGAACAGATCAGTCCTGGGTGTTTTCTTCCTCATGTGACGCTGAGTTTATGCTTTTTTATGCTTTTTAGTGTTTTAAAGGTCTCTTAAATATCACACATCAAAACTTGACATCACAGTTGACCTTCTAACGCCTCCACCTCAGCCTCTATTTTAATGCTGTACCATTTGAAATGTTTCATACTTTTTTTAGATTATGAAGTTATACGGTTGGATGTTCTCGCTACGTGACTATACCAATGGCTTTGGACAAACTCATCAGCATCGGTCAATGTGATTGGCTCATTTCCAAACCCCATCATGTGTGAAGGTTAGGTGCCATGAGGTCGCATAATCTGCCGAGTGATCAAAATGACCGACTGGGGTGCGTTCTTCCTCCCACTGGTCTGTTTTCAGGGACAGTTGTTTTCTTTTTCATTAACATGGACGCCACCAATTTACTACATTAGGCGACTTGTCGCTTTGTCAGCTGAAGAGACGATGGTACAGTGAGCAGTGCTGAATACATAATTAGTCCCTCTTCTTTCTCACATTCTCCTCCTCTTCCTCACCTCTCACCTCCCTGCATCTCACCTATACTCCCCCACACTTCTCAGTGTTTCTCTCATCTCCTCTTTTTATCCTTCTTCCTTTTTCTTCCCCTTTATCTGGCTATCTCCCTCACTGTATCCCTCTCTCTCACCTCTCTCCCCTTCACTGGTTTGCAGACAGTTGAGAGACTAAGCACAAAAGCATCCTATTCATCACCCCACACTGCACCCTTTCCATAACCCCAGCAGGCCATTCCCCATGACACAGTGCAAACACACACACACACACACACACACACACACATCACACACATTAGATTGGTTCAGCATTGAAGAATTGCTGCACACGTACCCCGACAAACAAGTAAACAATCTGCTGCCAAAGAACAGCATGTGGATTTTCAATTAATTTTAATCCAGCAGCTTTGTACGTTCACTGTTATTTTACTGTGTAAAAACAAACTAAATGGTCACAATAGCAAAGACAGACAACAAACACGAGTGATGGGAGAAGCAATGTGGCTTTGCTTAGAAAACATTTAAAAATCTAGCAATGTCTAAAAATATCGTAATGATGCAGGGTATTGCCATCATCCCTGTGGTTCTTTCTTTCCCTCAGTAAAAAAAAAAGGCTGACTCTGTCAGTGGGATGGACTGTACACAATACACGTTATATTACTGCCAACCATTTTCCAAAACATAAAACCATAGTTTTTTGTTTTTTTTTTTTTTNTTTTTTTTTTTTTTGTTTTGCCAAATCTTCTAATCTTTCTAAGGCAGATGTTCAGATAACACACCCACCTTAAAATTCAATATAAGGAACGGTCATTTTAATTTCTCAGTAAAAGCAGTCTTCTTCTGGGACTATATTCCCTGGCAGTGGCACACATTGTCTTCCATGTAGCTATGTGTTGGATCGGTTACATAAAGTTACTTTGACAAAACATTTAGTAGTCGTCATGTTTGCTGTAATGGATCACCTATCTCGAGCATGTTTCAAGTCTCTACAAGTTGATTTTTATAGTGTACTGAAATGAACTGAAGTCAGTGGCAGACTGGAAGTTCAGGAAAAAAATAAATCTAAAATTTACAGCTCCAGAAATAGTTTTGGAAAATGGTTTGCATTAATGTAGAGTGTATTGGGCTCAAACATGCAAAATAACCAATATGCTCCTTTACAGGACAAATCCATTGCAGATTACAGTTTTCTACAACTGTAAAGTGATTTAAATGCAGTCCACGTATATGCCACCATGCATGATGGTGTAACTCATCCACTCAAACCGAGTTTCTAGCGGCATAGAAAACAACTAAAGAAAAACAGAAAAATGAAAACAATTTGAGGCTTTTAACTCAGTTGTTAAAAGTGATCCACCACCAAACAAGAAGCCAATATTTTGCACATGCTGCAGGTTCTACTCCAGTGTTAAGTGTGAATCTTTGGAGAACCCAGTATATGCAGTATAAGATGTCCACTACTAAATGTCAAGCATAAAATATACAGCGGGATCCAGAAGTCTGATACCATTGTGAAAATGCTTCTATTTTGCGTTGTTTTTGCATTTAACACAATATTTTTCATTAAAAATGACATCATCTTAACAATTTGAATGAAAAGTTGAATCTTTGAAAAATGTATGTGAATGTCAGAATATCAAAGTACGTGATATGCCCTCCTTTTGCTTTAATGACAGCATGTATTCGAGCTGGCATGGACTCCACAAGTTTGTGCAAAACCTGATGACCCAAGTTACCCCAGCATGATTTGACAATGTTCCAAAGAGCTTCTTGTGATGTCAGACTTTCTGATTATTTCCAGATTTACATGGAAAACATCACAGATTTTCGATGTGGTCTCAGACTTTTGGACCCCACTGTAGTTCAATACACTGTGAAACCCCAAACCGCTTACAGACAGAGATAATTAAAGAAAAGTTAAAAATTGTGTACTGGCAACCAAACTTTGAAGTAATCTGACTGTGAAGCTTGCAGAGAGAAACAATATTACAGTGGATACTGATGAAACCTTTAACTCTGACAAAGGCATAAAGCAGTTATTGTCACTTATATGAGGTAAAAATCAAGAGTAAGGAACTCTCAATATTCTTTGCTTGACCCATGGATTTTCTTGTGAAGAGTAACTCTCTCCTTAAACAGTTCTGTTGTCTCTCATTTGTCTCACCCAGGAGTTTTTGACTTACAACTGGGTATTTGTGTTCAGCGGCTAGTGGCCTTTGCATGGACAGTGGGTATTGTAATGGTGTGGGTTTGCTCCCCCTTGTTGGCGCACATCAACCCACTGAAGCACAGGCAAAGAAGTGGAGAACAATGTGTCTATTGTCCAAGATGGCATAGCCGTTTAAGATAGGATCTTGCCCCTTCCGTGCACTCGCTATTAACAATGACAGGCCGTCCAGAATGGTGGATGTCAGGAGATTTTCCACCCCAGGAAGTGTACTTGTCAGTGGAGCATAGGAAAAACTGTCAGCAATAGTAGACTTTAAGCAATGTGACTCACTTTTCTAAAATGAGATTAGGGTTGTCCAAAGAAATCAAGTATCAATTAGAGAATCATTACCTTTTGACATTTAGTGATCACAATATTCTCTACTCCATATTTGGAATTGCCAAATACATATAGAAACTACAGCAGACAGAGGATGATATTTTTTAATGTGTTTTGTTTATGATTTCATTGCACCTTAGGGCACATGAATCCTGGCGTTGGCTCCGTTTGTGATAGATGTCGTTGGACTCAGCATATTAATTCACAGATATGCAGAGCTATACATTGTGTGGTCATTTCCTTTGGTTTTCATCAGCTTCCTCGATCAGACAAAGACCTGAAGACAAATTACCAGTTCTTATTGGCTCTGATGAATTGCATCTCTTGAAGGATATGGGAACAACAGCCCAACAGTCGTTATTCATGGTGAAAAATGTGCCTGTACTATATAGTCCCTTTCATAAATAAATCTCTGCCCAGGCCTCATTTGACCATTTCACATCATTGATTCCCGTTGTTCCTAATTATCAAAAAAGCTTTCTGTCATGAACAGGGACAAATGTTGTTATTAGTAGTCAGTAATGTCTAAAACTCGATTAAGTAATACACCTTATACTGTAGAAAGACCGGTAGCTAATAATGACCCATTGTGTCAACACACTTGGTTCCTTCTAATCATCATCCTCTCAAAATGCAGGGCAGGACTGTACTTTCAGTCCCTGCTGCTGCTGCTGCTTCTCTTTTTTTTTCTCTCTCTTGCTGTCTCTGTCTTGCTCGCTGTCTCTCAGCCAGAAATCCTTTCACAAACACGTTACACCAAGCCGGCGCTGTCCATAACAGCTTTGTGTGGCCGGTGTTTTCTGATGAGCTGCTTTGTAAAGTTCAGTGTTCCAATCTGCATGGTGGGAAAAGTCAGAGCTCAATAGTAGAACTTGCTTCATGGCTGTTTAATCTTTTCAGTCCCAGCAGACTCTACACTCTGACACCACACTAGACACTTAATTTCACATCCTAAAAGTAAGCAAATATCAAAAAAACAACCATATTATTCAAGTATATTTTAAACTTTGTCCCATCTATCTAACTATAAAGTCAGAAATCTCTATGTTTGTCTGTCTGTGGCACCAGTATCTCAAGAACCCAGCACTTATGAAGTTGAATTTCAGTGGGTTTATTGCTCAGGAACCCAAGGATGTGCAGTGTTGCGTGTGAAGTTGTTTGGATGAGCGGTTCTTGAATTGAGTTGTGCCGGTAAAATGTTGGTCTGCACGGCAGGATACACTGCGATACGGCAGCATATACTCCAGTCCAGTGCCACAGTCTCAATCCGACCCTGTACAGCAAACAAAGCTAGCTCACGAGGACATGGAGAATAAAATTATGGGTGGCACACAACATAAAGTCTGGCCCGTTCCAAACAGGCATGTTTTGAACGGGTACTGCACTAGTTCTTCTAATTAGAATTCCTGTGTTGTAGCATCACAGTGAGCTGTGTTCAGAGTATTCAGCGTAGGCCTCATAGCATTTACTTTAGTGTTTGGTAGTGGCTTTCTTAAGTCTGGTCCAGCTCTGTGATCAATCTGGTAGTTCAATGGAAATGAATCAGAGGTGCATTAAAAGTAGTCTGAAGACCACTTCTGCAGGTACTTATACTGATTTTCTTGATAACCAATTCAACTACTTTTACAAGACTTCCTTTCTTTTAGCTTCACATTGCCACCTTTTTGTGCAATGCAGTCAATATTTATAAGGTTAAACATTTATCCAGATTTTGAGTGCTTAATGTTATGAACAAATAGCTTTGGATACTGTTGGCACAAAGTTGATCTCATATAAGAAGCCAAAATATATGTTGTTTTCAGGGGAATCTCAGCTCTTTTTACGATCTACTATTAAACTATTGTGGTTGAAATGAGACCTGCAGCATTTTGGCAATGTTCACCCTCAATAAAATTCAATCTCTTAGTTATGTAAGCTGTAGGAATTTGAAAAGTGAATGTATTTGAATGTATTTTATTCCATATTCAAGACTTTCTGATCCGCATATTTCACCTCCGTGGCTTAAGTTTGAAAGATCTCTGTGGTATTTTTATATTATGCAGACACACTGGAGATTCACCTATAAAACACCAGGCCTAGATGAATCTATCATAGCTCCATTAACACTTCTGCTTCATCCTTCTCTCTGTGCCTTTTTCCCCCTCATTAATCAACAGACCTTCCCCCCGGGCTCTACTCTGCAGCTAAGTTTGTTCATTTTTGTGTATCGTGTGTGTGCTCTCATGTATGTGTACATGCAAGCATGTTTTTCTGTGTGTCACCATGTCTAGTATAAAGCAGATTCCATTTCTATAAATGTAGCACTGAGAAAAGCTAAAATACGTCAAAGATTCCCAGTGACAAGTGAGTTTGCACATTTTGTTCAGTCATTGCTCTCAAAGTATTTCTGAATTCAATTTATCATTTTGTGATTGAGAGAATAATCATATCAAACCAGGTCTCCAGAGCTGAGTTGTCATAGCTGACAAACACAGTGTACTTTGAAATAAAGGAGCAGATGAAGTTATTCCTAGAAGAAAGTCCCACCTTCCTTTTATGTTTGAATCACAATCTATAATGAGTTCTTCTCCTGCCGTTACCTTTCATCAGCCTGCTTGCCAAGCACATACGGTACAGTATGCAGCCAAAGATAGCCTCAGCTGTGTGTGTGTGTGTGTCTGTGTGTGATAGGGTAGCTGTCTTTGTGTCTGTGTTCTTAATTTACTCAGCGTGGTGCATAGGTAAACATTATTATGGCCTTGCTAAAAATAGATATTTCACCTGCTTAAAATGCAAGCAAAGAGCCTTGCTGAATAAAGTAAATTTGCTCAAGCTGTCTCCCAAACAAGCCTTTTCTGTGGCACTAATTGTTAGGTCTTGTATTATTAATGTGCTGTTAAAAAAGTTGACCTTGGCTTCTTCTGTAAGCGGTAAAAAGCATCCGGCTCATGTCACCCATCTGTGTGGGAGCACTGTTTGTTTCTGTTTGTCTGGAGATGAGTTTGTACTCCACTCTCCTTCCCTCCCTTTTTCCTTCCCAGGGGAGTTCTTTTAATAGTAAGGAGGTGACAGTTTACCTCTCAGTGAGTACTAGGGTGACATTTGGGTACCTGCCCAGCTCAGTTCACTGGCATGAAATACTACAGCTGGCTTTCTTATGTGCAGTGCCGCTTGCTTTTAATATATGCACTAGATTCTAATGAGCTAAAATGACCTCAAGTGTCGGCCAACCCAATCTGATCCCCTTTCTATTAAACAGCTTTTAATATTTCCTGGAGAATTATTGTTCGGAGAATGAATTTTGGATAAGGTCTGCCAAGGGAAATGGAGCATACAATCGCAGCCTTGGCACTGGCAGTTTGAAGGAATTATTTAAAGGTCATAATGAAGAACATAATGACCCTTAACTGCCATAAAACAGTTGCAAACATGAAGTTGCTGGACAAAGTTTTGGAGTGAAATATGGGTGCGTTCGAGAAGAAAAAGTCGTTAATGTGACAGGGATTTTGCTAATTGAACAAAAGGAAGTTTGAAGTTTGGGGTGAACATAAGCAGGTGTTAAAACCCAGTACTGAGTCCCCAGCCCTTCAAAACACACACTCTCTCTCTCTCATTCTCACACACACACACACAGATTGTGCTAACCTCCCTCCCTCTCCCAGTCTCCTGCTATGTTCCCGGTTGTTCACTCTCATTTCAGAGATATGTCTGTTGTGCGAAGTGATAATTGCATTCCTCAATGGTTTCATGCTGAGACACACGGTGACACAGAATCACAGCTCACTTATTCCAAGAGAGTGTGTTCTCTGGGAGGAAATGAGACAAAAACAATATGAAAAACTTCATCTGACCCCATTCTGTGACACACAAATGCACCGCTATATATTCTGCTTTGCACACGTATTTAGTCCCCAGATTTGCTGTCGCAGCTTACGTCCAGCGTTCACTAATCGTTCTTTCTGGTTGCGAGGGAATAGTTGTTACAGACCCCAGACTTGCCGCGTTCCCAGCAAACCGTATCAGAGAAGCAGCCCAAACATCAATGCATGAGTACCTCTTTAGAATGAATCCTCAGAGGAATAACTGAACCACTGCATGAGGATTACTGCTTTTAGGGCTTCTGATGAAATTCAAATAACAAACGGTTGCACAAAGTGTCCTGAAAAACACTCACTGCTCTTACACTACACGCTTGTCTGTGTCTCATTCAAGTTCACAGTCTTTATTGACGTGATAATCGAGTGGTCAGCTCAAAGGTAATTAAACGAGTCCAAATGGCAGCGATGCATTATTGTTGTAGGCAGGGTTACCAAGAGCCCCTTTCATCTTCCCACTTTATATTCTCTGCTCGCTCAGGCTTGAGTCGGTCACTTCTGAGGAACTTTCTTTGCTTTCCACATAACACAACTCACCTGTTGGTCTAGATGCTAATTTTGTTCAAGTGGAAGCTGTCAGAGATGCTACCACCAAAATATTATACTGAAAAATAGGGCTTTGCTGACGTAACAGTTAGATTTAAATAGATTTTGTGCATTCATGCAGTATTCCGCTTCATTTATGGATTCAGTGTGACATTCTGCCTGCCTAGAGGATATGCAGATTTCGACAACTTATTCCAGTCTTTTAAAGAAAATAACATGGCACTGTATTGCTGGTCTCTGTCTGTGGTGGTCTCAACTTGCCTGTCAGCTAGGGTATTCTTGCACTGTCAAATCCTTCTTTGTCTGTGTGTTATTGTCTGTAAATGCAGTTGCTTCAGCCTTGTAGATGGATTAAATGGAAATTGCTGTGTGTGTCTGAGTGTGTGTATGTGTGTGCGTGTGTGCAGGGGATTGCTGACTAAAGCTGTAATACATAGAGAGGTCTGGATGAGGGATGGTTTAAAGAGCAGGCAGTTATAATGACTTAGAGCAAAATTGTCCCACTGTAAAAATGTTTTATACATGCATGCAAGTTCTCGGTAGCCTCATCTAGGCAGCAATAGGTGCCTGCCAACTAAAGTCTCACTGCAATCAATAGTGGTGGAAGTATACGGTACAGTGGTGTACAATGGGACAACTTTATAACAAGGAGTAAACAATAAAACTGTAAATTATGGGATTATGATGTGTGGTGAAAACCAAACATACAGTATTTCTATCCTAGCTTTTGCCAGTTCTGTCTTTGACTTAATGTGTGTTGTGACAGCACTGCCCACAAGGCTCAGCCCTCAAGTGCTGGTGAAGCTGTAGACTAAACTGACATGAGCAATATGCTGCCCTATTTACACTATAAAAAAAAAAAAAAAAAAANAAAAAAAAAAAAAAAAAAATTCTTCCCTACTCTGCTCTACTCCCTCACACCTGAGAGAGAAACTTCAATATTGACCTACATCTCCTTCAGAATAATTTGGCTTCTATTTTTGTGCTTTGCGTAAAAATGCTCTGCTCGCCATGATGGCTGGGTCCACGCAGTATGTGACATTTTAACTAATGTTTCTCTGCTCAAGGCTGTCCCACGCTGTCCGGCATGGGTCAAACATCTCCCTTGTCTTCCACAGTAATAAGAAACAAGAGTAGAAATGTTACGCCTGCATTCAGCAATGGCATTTGCATGATAATTGGAAGGAAGTTTGTCAGGTTACGTGAGAAGGCTGGACTTGTAACTTTCCACGGTTTGAAAAACAGGATTTTAGTTGTTGTCAATTTGGGGCAAGGAGAGGGATCCTTTGAATGAAACAGCATTCACCATCATGATCTATTCTGAATGCTCTGGCCACAAGTCCTGTTTAAAAGTGTAATTTATCGTGAATCCTAATGGAGGGCTGCAGACAGTTGTGTCTACAGTTCTGGACTTGTCTGCCAGCCCTTCTTGATCTCTTTCTGTCTGCTTCTATCAGGTTCTATTTTATTTTTCTTTCTCCCCGCCTTCCTCTCAATCTCTCCCTTTCCTCCTTTTATCCATGTATGTTACATGGTCGTTTTTATACCACCTGGCCTTGCAGGCTTTGTCGTATCGGGTGTACAGACCCTGTGCTTTTGGCGAGGACTCAGCTGGAACCTGTTGTCCATTACATTTCATGCCACATTGTGACCAGGATACAATTTCCAGCTATGAATACTCTAAATGCAATGCTCACAGTCTAGGCCAAAGCTGTAATAAATGAAATAAGGGTTACTAATACCATGATATTACATTTCTAGACCACTTTGGCTCATGAATGTTTGATGAGAGTGTCCAATCATGCATAGACACAAGGTGAAGAATGAGAAAGGAGAAATTTAGAAGAGAGGGTAAGGACGAGAGACAGAGACGAATCAGGCAATGAGAAAGAGTGGTGGTGGGGGGATGTTTATGTGTGTTTGGAATGGGGTGGGGGCAGTGATTACTTGCTGCTGAGGTAGCACTGCATTACACATGAGGATTTGGAATGGCCCAGATAAAGTAATCTATGATTAACTGGGCCATGCCTGGCCAACAGCTGTAGTCAGGGGTGAATTACAAAATTATGGGATGTCCAAACATTTTAGATGCTGCAGGAAACAAATTTTGGTGAGGGGGGCCTGTGAAGATGAGAGTTAGAGGGGAGCAGAATGATGAAGTCAAAGGTGACAGCCAGTGGCGAGGGAAGACAGAGAGGAAGGGAGCGGGGTGCAATTAAGCCGAATGTCTGTTGACGGCACATTTTGCTAGACAATTGTTGAAATGGTAGAACCATCCTGGGAGGGTTGAGATTGAGAGCTGGTGGATGGGGGG